>CAJNOL010000858.1:21727-62078 GCA_905250125.1 Rotaria sordida
ATATATCGTTTTATCTTATCATTTGATGAGTCCATAATAAAACTAAAAATACCTATCAGTAATTACGAAATATTTTTCCGTATAATATATTATGGATATTTTACGAATCTTATCTATTTCTGTTATTTTCAAATTCTATTAACAATATCTGAGAGTAACAATTAGTGATGTCAAAATGTTCGATATTCTAATTTGTTTTTGATAATGGTTGATGATGTTACACTCGAAACTAACGGGTGAATCAAAGGAGATAGTCACCATTTCTATTTGCTTTCTTTCACCATCAAATAGCTTTTATTGAAAAATAATATGCATCACCAAAACCTCTCCGATCTAGAATACAAACCTATGTTTTTCAAAATGCACGAAATTCTATGTGATCAATTTTCGACTTTGTAAACAAGATCATTTTTTGGCACACGATTGATTTATTAATTATTTAGAATATTGAGATCGAGATTATTTAGTGACGATCTGTCATTCTTCATCATTTAACCTCTTTCCATTGAATAACGCTATCTAAAAATCTATGTGCGCCTTTAACAAATAATATTTGAGTGAAAAAATATACTCGAGATGCATATGAATTGGTGTAAATTAGACCGTCGATTATCACCTTAAATGTGACTGAATAAACAAAGCACTAAGTAAAACAGTTCTTTCTCTACCAAAAAATAACATTTTTCAAGCATTAAAAATCGATCATACATACAAATCACGGTCATTTATTGTGGTCCACCCGTTAGTTATATGAGGATAAATGATAACGTAAAAACAAATCAGTGTATTCAAACTAGAAGTGAGATCAAGAGTAGAACATTTTTCATAATTTATCACTAGTATGGTTATGCAACTATTGGAGATGGTTATAAGAGTATTAGAGGAGTAAGCAAAATCATGTAACCATATGTATTTGGTAGATAATGAGGAAAGATATATAAGAAGAAAAAGAGCAGTGGATGTATAACATGGGATCTTTTTTGTTTCCATGAATTCGTTTTAACAAAACATAAACGGCTTTAAGCATACCATTTGTCTATATCCATCAATTATTTGATAAGATGTTTAAGAACAAAAAATGAACTATACAAATGAAGGATTCTAAGAGTTGTTTTGGATGTGACTATACACCATTCAAAAGTAAAATTTCTGCTTCATCATGTCGATTTTGTTTCTGAATTTCATAAGAGTGACACTTCTTCCGCTTATCTGTATTCTCCTCTTCGAAACTTCTCTGAATCTGCGATTGAAATGCAAGATTACAAAAGAAATTTAATTCAAACTGCTTGACAAAGAAGTTAGATTGGTTTATTCAAGTCAAAATACATAACTCAATAAGCATATATTTTATTCGACTTTATAATAATTAAGAAGAGGTTGTGCACTTTTATAATTGAATCATGTTCTTAACCACACTACTATATGAGACAGTCATTTTCAATAGATAATTCGTAAAAACATGCTGAAATAACTTCTGAAAGTTATTAATCATTGTGTATGTGTATTATTTCTCTATTTTTTTAAAAATTTTTATCAACAACTAATCCTAGTTTGTACTTGATTTTGCTTTCAGCCATAAAAGTTATACAAGGCTATATGCATAAAGTAAAAAAGCTAGTTAATAGGATAAAAGACTAAAACAAACCAGTATGATTAATAAGACCGACATATTTTAACCTGATTCTTACATCTATAGTATCTTTTAAAATGAATACCTATTTCAATATTAGACAAACATTTCTAAACGATTCTCACATCAAAACTTTAATAATCAACGACTCAAAGACAAACACAAAAAAGTTAAATTTCATTCACTGGTTTTGAATAGATCTGTTTACAACAAAATGGATCAATTTAAGGAAAAAATAGATTTAACTGACGGTGATCAGGCTTCGCTCTTTCTCATCGAAAATCATCTGACTTTATTCAAGAAAACATCATTTTTTCTGGTAATTTTTTTACAGTAGTTTGATAGATATGGAGAGAAAATGGATTTTGAAAGAGCAGTTGCCTTTTTCTCCTAGAAAAAAAACGAAAATAATAAGATAAACTATTTTCGATACATAATATGTTTTCACCGATTGTTTGTTTTGTAATTAACTCTAGTTTTCGAATCAATTTTAAACTCTTAGATAAAATACGTACATAAGTCGATAAAAGAAAACATAGAACTGATCAATTTATTTTTGATTTTGTCTTGAAATTATTCTGCTTTTCTCATCCACAAATAAGAAATGAATAAATTATTTTTATGAAACAAGATGTTCTCAACTATCCTCAAACAGAATTAGATTTCTACTTTAGCTGTTTACTGAAAAACTATACAAGATTAACACTGTCAATATGATTAAAAAGGAACTTCTCATCCCCTCTACTCAACTTCTCAAGACATCATTGATCAGCAGCTATTACTGTTTCCTTGATAATTAAGCCAGTATTATTTCTAAGAAAATAAAACTAGAATATACTGTTGTATTCTGTGTAGGGATGTGTAAATCAATTTAATAGTCGATAAACTTCTATCTCTATGATACAAGTCAATCTGCTCTTCTCAACTGTTGCTTTTCTGTAATTGACTAAGTCGAAAATTTGATAATAATATATTAGTGAATATCTGTGCTTTGATTAGGATTATTAGAGAAATGCATACTTTATTTTGCTGACACGTTCCGTGTTTTTTATTGAAATACTCAAACTCTGATCAGAGCTCTGCATTTACAATCATAGAGTGGGTATGGGTGTGGATACAGGTGAGTGATGTGTATTAATCATTCTTTTATTCTCATCCACACTTACACTCACCCTCAGAATGAAATTCATAAAGTTTTAGGGTAGGTTGATTTGTTATCAGTATGACTTATAATCGACATTGATCTAGATTTCAATTATAAATTTAACAAATTCCTATGAAATAGAGTAATAAAACAAACGCTTTCTCAGAAAGAATAAGTCTGTCAACAATTAAATCTCTTCTCTTAACCTTTTAGCGTCTGATCTGCATTCTTTTTGGGAAATTTCTTGTGCCAGAGTCTAACAACTGATATAATTAAGGTACGATCGGCCGGTGGACAAATAGAAAGAGGAGAAGCGGTCATGCGAAAATGGTTCATACTAATCACTGAGGAGCGGGCGAACTGCGTGAGCGGTGCCCGTCTTTGATCGACATCTAATCGAAGGATAAATCAAGTATAATTTGATGTTAGAAAGAAATAAAAAATGTTTATTGAAAAAATGAATCTATAAATAAATTCGAAATAAAATTCTCAGTTTTAGAATCTGACTGAAACTTTTAGATAGTTTTATTTGATAAAGCAGTCTATCAATAGACGACGATTTGCTCCCTTGGATAATTTATCTACTCATCTCCCACAATAAACATAGAATTTAATAAAAACTATTCACATTTAACGAAAAAATTTTATTATTCTACGAACTATTGAGTAAATAATCTATTGTCCAGAGACTCTTATCCTAAGTCTTTATATATAGATTATTTCAATATATTCTTTACATATTTATATTTAAATTGTGAACCTATGACGAGGAAACACCGGCAAATTTATCCTCGTCGTAATTTCTTCCCACGTCGTCCCGTTTCGGTCTCTGGATTGCGATTCAATAGTAATGAAAGGTCTTGAACATAAAAAAATTGAAACAGCATCCATAATCAAAAGTAAAATCCGTCATGGTCGTATATTACGTTTAACGATCTACCTTCTAGGATGAGTATTATGTTTCGTTTCTACTTTACTCAATAGAGATATTCTTTTAATCATTTTTAAATAAAAAAAAAACCTTTAATAAGATATTGTTGTTTTTTGTCCTAGAACAACTTTTGTATTGATGTTATACTTGTTTAATTCAACAAAATACAGTTAGAGTTTTTCAATGATAGTGACCGTATCTAGTTACTTATTGAAGACATCAATAAACAAAATCTTCTCAACATATAACTTATTTATTAATTGATAGTGATGCTCTCGTGCTAACCGAACAAATACACAGAATAGAAATCCAAAATGATTCTCTTTTGTTTCGTTTTGTTGAAAAAACGTTCCGATCTTCTCCTTCGTGATAATATGAATCAACCATATGTAAAATGATTTGAAAATAATCATTTCAATAGTTACCAGCACGTAACCTCTTAGAAAATCTTCAAAAATTTAACCAATTGAAAAAAAAACAAAATCAATTGAATTTAAATGTTGATATATTTATTTAAGTTTAGGTTTAAACATCTGACAAAGAATAGGTTTCAAATTTATATTTGTATCTCGGATATACTTGACAACGATTGAAAAAACAGTCGATCGAATCATTTTTTCTTTTACTCTTTAAACTCACTTTCATTATCTCGTTACCGACTATTTTTAGCTTATTATTGAGATTTTCACTTGAAAATTGTCACTCTAGGAGGCCAATTGAAAATAAACACAAGTTTATATCGAACTTTTGAAAAAAAAAACGTTCGCATTCGAACACAGAACTTTGTAAGATTGTCTCTCGTTTAGTGTCGAGAAAGTAAAACTAGATGGTATTCGAATTCGACTCGAACACGAAATCCGATGCGAACCATAGATATAAATGACTAATCGATCTTGAGATCTGTCGTATGACGATCTTCCTCTAATAATGTTTATGTTTCTCTGGAATAAAATATTTTGTGAGTCGTTTGAGAATTGAAAAAGTGAGATTTCTATCGATCGGCTGATCATAATTCGAGCTAGCGTTAAAACAACCCATAATTATATTGGTCACACCGAGAACTCTATGAAAACATATCGATATCTTTCTAAAAAAAAAAACATATTCTATTGATTGTCTATAATCATCTGTATTCACAGCTGTTTCATTTATGAGCAAAGAGAGTGAACCTTAACTTATCTTTCTCTTTTCGTTTTAATTATCTCGAACACTTGAAGAAAAACAAACTTCTAAAAAATGATCCATTTTTTTAAACGGTATACACGAGTAGACGAAATCCTCTTTTTAAGATTGATCGAAAAAATGATATCAATTCGATCTCGATAGTTTAACTTCACGTTTCAATGAATATTTTCTCATCCAAGCGAGTATGTCTAGTCTGTTCCACATGAAACGTCGTACTTTATATCTGGACTAGTCAGAAATTTCTGGAAACCACATCCGGACTAGTCTAATGTGTCTTGAGTCGTAGTCATGCCTAATATATTGTACATAAAATGACATGCTTCAGCATTTGGACTAGTCTAAAATTTATAGAAGTCATTCTATGTCAAGAGGAGAACATCTTTTTCACCAGTCAAGTCTAATCTATTCATATTGTCCAGACTCGTCAATAAAAGCAAAAAAAAGAACGATAGATGGATTCGAACGTTTGATCAGACAATATTGAGGAGCTGACTAGTCTGGACTATTTCCAATAGTGACGCAGACTAGTGTGAAGCATCATTTGTATTATTCATGGCTAGTCCATATTTGATAAGCTAGTACTGATCCTCATCCAGACTAGTCTAAACTCTTCAAAATATCCTGTTTGCTTCGACCTTATTTTTCAGACAACTTTCTTAGACTGGTTCGTATCGAAACTAGAAAGACATGTTGAGGCACAAGAAAGCAAATAGAATTGCAAAGCAGGTGTTTACGTCTTCACTAGAATTGCCTATTTAAATCATATAAAACTTCTGAATTGCAACAGGAATTAAGAATAATTTTATTCGAAAAACAATTTTTTGTATTTTTATATGAGAATTATATTTTATTTTTAGTATCAATTCTGACAATTTGAATTTAAAGATAGATTTAAATTAAATAATTTTAGTTTATTTTAAACTTGAAATCGAAAAAATTACACTAAAATAAATAGAAATTATCATATGGAAAAATATTTTTTTAATTTGCATTATTTTTAATTTGTTTCCTAATTTTAATTGTTTTCCAATACAAAATAATTTTTCTGAAATATTGAAGATCAAAAATTTTTGTTTAAGTTCTGAATTAATTTTATTCAGGCTTATTTAAATAATTTTGAATTTTATGATAAATATTTTTTATTTATATCATAACTTGAAAAACCCTGAGTAAAACTGTATTAAACAGCATTCAGAATGTGTACTGACATATAAGAGTTGATTACTTGATGATACACAAAGTACAGAAACGTAACTGTATTTGAGATCCAATACCAAATCTGTGGATGAAATCTTCTTATTCAAAAAATCGCTTACAAAAAATGCCTAACTTTCCATTTTTGGTGCCTTTTCATGTCAGGCAAAAGATTTCAGCCTCATTATTAGTTTAGAAAAGGAATTCACCTCTCATAATGAAGAGCATTTTGTAAAGCTTGAAATTCTGCATCTATTGACATAAAAACAGTAGTTTTATAAAACCAAGTTTTTGAGAAAACTGACAACAAAAAGTACGATTCCATTGGTCGAGAGTATTTTCTTCATGTTTGGTATCTCTTGAAGGAGAAACAATTAAGCTTAAAAAAGAAAACAATAATAGATGCATTGAAAAATTCTGCATCGCTTACTAACAAGAAGAAGTTTTTGAACTATAATTAACAGGACAAAAGTTTCAGTTAAAAATGTCTCATTTTGCAGTTGAGCAAATGATGTTTTATAGCATCCAGTACCTTTAATATTACAGGAGAAGGATGAATGCTCATTTTGCAAACAACATATCAATAAAATCCCCACAAAATTCTGTATGTTTTGACATCAGAACGAAACTTGTTCCATCCAGTCTAACTCGAGAAAACAGCCTATCAAAAGCCGACCATTATTTCTGCCGCACTCGTTATATATTCACTAATGTCCTTTAGTTTCTGAAAGTTTCAGCTCTCTAGCTACAACTAGTGGCAAACTGCATTGACAAGATTGAAATACGTCAGTTTTAGAATTTGATTTTTTTTCAATATTCTTATTATGAAAATATTAGACAATTATTTTGGTAAAAAAAATTCTCAAATTTTATTTAGGATTGACGATGCTGTAGTGAATATTTATCGTAAAAACAGAGAACGTAAGAATTTTTTGATAGAAATATCGTATACAATGTTCAATCAAGATTTATCCATAATATTCGCCTGAATCTGAGTAACTGTTTATAGGTTTTGGTAGAGTAAATTTTTCTCTACAGAACCTACTAGGCCATATTTCTTCAGAATTACAGTGACTTTGAAATATTTCAATGAACCTTTCCTTAAATTTTAGGCTAGTTTACAGTGTTTAATATTTGACTAAACGACCATAATTTCTAAATGAAATTTGAGAAATTCTTTTACCAAAATGATCAGCGAAAAAAGCTCTACCAAGTCCTATACTTAGAAAAGATTTGCTGAATATTTCGTGAGTTTTTGGTTGACTAAACACCGAATTATCGGATAATATTTTCATAATAAGAATATTGAAAAAAAATCAAATCCTAAAATTGACGTATTTCAATCTTGTCAATGCAGTTCGCCGCTAGTTGTAGCTAAAGAGCTGTAATATTCAGAAACAAAAGGACATTAGTGGATATGTATGTGGTAAAAATTTCAGCTCTTTGCGTCGGAAAAAAGTATAAGAAATACTGGACTAACAAAATGGAGACAGTTATTATGAAACACTCTTTATGAAAAAAACACATATGACTGATGTGATAAGTTGAGCACATTCAAAATTCTTTGGTTGTCAAATAGGAAGTCCATATAAATAGTAGATACAATTATGGCAACATAAAATTTTGTTCAGGTAACATTGTTCTTCTGGCACGTTCCATACGACTAAACAAAAATTCAATTATTCTTAAAAAAGGAAATCATATGCATTAAATTGCATAAAAGTAATATTCATAAAGCTTGCCAATTATATATGACCACTTATAAGTCAATCTATCGAACTCAGAATGAACATATTAATATCACATCATTCTCACTATTCTTCGTAAGAAAATAGATGAAACAATCTTATACGATTTGCTTATTGAGGGCTTCTTTTTTATAAGTCAAGTACAGATGTTTCCTTTTGGGTAAAAAACCGAACTAAAATATCAATGATCCCTGTCACAAATCAAAGTTATTTATCTAAAGTAAATTATGTGTCCTCAACCTACCATAGATTTTTAATTTAATTATATAGACAGTGGTGATTATTTAAAAACATCTCACAAGATGTCATAGGTGATGATCATTTCTGAATATTTGAAATTTGTATGATCTTCATTGCTCAACCAGCAACAATATAATAGAATAACATACCGATTTTTGACAAATAAGCGCAGAGCACAAGAGGATGCAAATATCAACAGACATATCAGAATAACCGTCGTAGTAAGACCTAAAAATCAGAAACATACTATAAATGACATGAAATGAGAATTTATTTTTTCCTATACTAAAAATGCAATAAATAACTTTTCAAATTTGGAAAGCTAGCAAGTAAAGCCCAGAAATTGCAGTAAACGATATTGTCAGACATTAATAATATATTCAGGTTAGTTTTAGAAAGACATATTATCGATTCGTACAATAGTAGTAAGATACAGCTTTATTTTGATGAAAATCTTTGTGCGTTCTCTACAGTAGCGGCAGTAAAAACATTACAAAGCGATTTCGATACCCGATGTATGATAAAGATTCTTGTTAATATTTTCACATGGAAATATTCCAGTTTTGTTCTGCAGCCAAAGATAATATGAATATTCTGCTTTGCTATTGTTATAAATTTTACATGATTCATTATCTCGAACAAATATCATACAATATTTGTACCAAGTATTATAACACTGAACTTTTTCAAGATAGTTTTCGTCTTTACAAGATATATTTTTGTGGCAATATTCATAATCTTTGTCTATAAAATTCATATATAATTGTGCTGCATAATATTGATCATTGGAAGATATTTCTTCGTTTGTCTTAGTCGAAAAATTGTTGTTAGTATATGTTGAATCGATTTTATAAAGCATAATACTGTCACTAGAATATAGAAGGCTGTATTGACAAAATAAACATTATTAATAAATAAATAAATAAATAAATAAAATCTGTATGCGCTCTTAAATATGACATATAGTTGTAATTCTGACTAAACAGGATTCACTAAATATTCTTATAAAAATGGATTAATTCTTTAGCTGAATTTGCATTTAAGAATGACTTGATATTTAATATTAAGAGTGTCTGAAGCACATATGCGGCCCAAATGTCAGATAAAATTAATAAAAAAGACCGTTTTAAGGAAAGCGGAAACACAAAAATCTTTTGACTAATATTTGAATCTATAAATTAAATTCTCTTCTTAAAATGTACTTCATTTATTCACTAACAATAAACATCATATTAGAGTATACATTTCGAAGAGACGAACATTCTTAATAACAAAAAAAAATGGAATATGTAGTATTGTCACGATTAACGTAAACGGTTTTACACTCTTAAATTAAAATTGAATCAATTCGATTTTCAAGTAACTGCCTAACTAATCAGGACTTTTATACATAAGATCAACGTATAGAAGACTATTACTATTCTGTTTGATCATGTCATATTCGAAAGCAATCTGCAGCGGACATATAATATATTATAACTTACGTGTCAAATGTTCCCAAGCTTTTATTTAAAGGAAATTTTCTCAGATAATTTTTCTTAATAAAGTTGAGTGTCATCGCTGGGTTAATAGATCCATCAGTAAAAGCTTTTTTCCACGATATATTTGCCAGCGCATGAAAATATTCATGATTGAATCCAATAGAATGTCCTCCTTCATGCGATATCTTACGTTTTGTGTTGAATGCAACGGTCAGAGATGGACCATGAGTTTTCTGATAGTCACGAAATATTTTACTAGATTTCACATCATACGAAAAAAGAGCTGAACTAGATCCAATAAGAGACCATGATTGTTGATTGTCTAGTCGAAATCCTACTCGAATATCAGCACCGTGATTAAGCGGAACTTCTTTGAAGTGAATATGAGTAGGTAAAAACCATTGAAAATATATTCGACGAAAGTATAACTGTTTTTCTTGATCACCATTCACAAATGCTAAAGTGACATCTTGCTTTTTCCAAAGTAAGTCTGGCTCATACACAAGATCACCGATATGATCATCATTTGCATATCCAAGTAAGTTGATTGTCATCAGATAAAATAATGTCAATAAAAACACTAGTTTCATAGTTGTTCTTATTAATATATAGCAAGAGTTACTGTTCAGAATATTAATATGTAGATAGTAATTGACAATACATCTAAAAAAATAGAAATTGAATCTCAAATCGTAAAAAATCATAAGTAGGTATATTCTTTAGGTGAAAATAAAGTATCAAATGCATTAATTACTGACTAAAAATAATAGAACTGTCTTTTTTTTTGACTTGTTTTAGTAAAAAAACCTTTGTCGAATGTATTTCACACTGTATGTACTCAGGTTTTGGGGAAAAATAACCGTAAGATTTCTTTGGAATCGAATTGGCATTTATGACGGATACTAAACCGTCTCTGTACATAATACGAAATAATTTTAAAAAGATGTTTCGATTTTCGGAAAGTGTCAAATTGTATTGCTGTCTATGCTCTCTTCAGATAAATGTCAAAATTGTATCTACTCGCTTAAACAATAAACAGTGTTTCACGAGTACACTTTTCCATAATATGGTAAGATACTTCTTCTAAACACAACTTAACGAAAGATTCTTCTCATATAATTTGCTAATATAGAATTTCAGTAAGGATGCAGTTACTTTGTATTCTCACTAACGAGAAGTCTATCTAGGTGTGAAACTCCGATTCCGTTCATTCATATATCATTCGATAGAGTATAATGAGATAGTCAAAAACTAAAAATATTATTGACCACCAAGTCTTCTTCGAGACACAGTAGTCATTTTACCGAAGTTCTAGCCTATGGTATTGATGATGTTTCGACCGGAAATCTTATCTACAAGTAGGCCAACCTATAACTAGAATATCCTGAAAATTTCAGGTCAAAAGAATGTTTCCTATCTTGAAATAGCGAACTTTCAATATTACTCATATTCTACAAAAATTCTACGAAAAGATTGGAGCATGTCATGTTTTTTTTTTGAAAATTCAATATTTCACGAAGGAAACATTCTTTTGACTTGAATTTTTCAGGATATTCTAGTTACAAGTGGGCCTCACTATGGACAAGATTTCAAGTCGAAACATCGTCATTAAAGTTGTTGGTAGGTACCATACCATCGGCTAAAACTTCAGTAAAATGACTATTATGTCTCGAGGAAGAGTTGATGGTCGATAATATTTTTAGTTTTTGACTACCTCACTATACTCTATCAAATGAGATGTGAATGTACTAAATCGGAGCGTTACACCTGGATAGAGTTCCTTGTAAGATCTTTTTGTCGACTTACCTATTATAGTAAATTACTTGACATATTAATTATTACATTTAATTAGAAAATGAACATGATTATTTTCAAATAATGAAATCATATTTAAATGTCAAAAATCTCTAAAAGATTGATTTTTACCAATAGTAGTATTTATCTTTTATTCAGAGTTAAACTATTAAACCATAGTAATGCACAAATGAAGAAACCATCATAACTTACGTTCTTTTTTTTACTTGGATATGATAAAAATGTGTGTTACGAAGGTTAATAATATAAAAGTGACTTTACGCGATAAGAATCCACTATCAACATACTACCTTTATACAAGGATATCATACTCAGGTGATGATTTAAGGCTGCCATTATCTGATGTAACATTTGCAGAAAAGTTCAAGGTATTAGTAACCATTGTTATCAAAAAGAAGATTTTATGTTTCTCTATAAAATAAAAACAAAAAATCTAAAATTAAAAAGACAAAAATGATAAATTCAGAAAAAAATGGTAAAGTTGAAAATGCACAAACGCATTCATATTAAAAGGAAGTTAATGCAGCACTATTTTGAATATTAATAAGACTTTTAAAAAATCATCCCTTCAATGAAATGACAACTTTGTTATGATAATAAATTAGACCTTTGTGTTCTTTTGACGTGTTATAGAATATTTAAAATAATACTTTTTTATTTTAATATAATCATAAAATACGCAATAACATTTATAGTTGACTCAAATGGAAGGTACAGTAAATATTTTTCTCGTATACTAAAAATTAGTGATTCATCTTCATATCAACGTTAAGATCTATTTTGAAGATTTCATCTTCGAGAGCCATCTATTTTGATATCATAGCGACTTTTCAAAAGTCTTTCTTCTTCAAAATGCTGCGAGACGTGTTAAACGGTTTTTTTTTGCGTTTTAGAAGGCTGTTTCTCACTGTATGTGTTACTTTTTATACCCAATATTAATTGTGTCAAATTATTTGTGTTCGACATTTTCTCTTCTTATTATTCACAAGATGAATATTGACTTACAAAAGATTTCAATCAATCGTTTTCTCATTCAATTCTGAGCATGATGATTAAATATTACAGTAGTAAAAATGGTTTATTAAAAATATATTTTATTTAATTATTGCTTATCAATAGATATCTCACTTTTTTTTTCTAATTTTTGTAGTCCAGCTATCATCTGAAACTATTATGGAATACAATCTACTGAGATGTACGCTTTTCTACTAGATATGTTTCCAAAGGGCGAAGTATCGAGTGAGAACATAAACAATCGAAACCAATAATCAACAGCAAAAATTCGGCAATATAACTTTCTTTTGTTGTCCTTTATTGTATAATAAGAGCACAACATGAATTGCGTTTCTGATCATCGAGTTCTTGCAAATAGCTCTTTGGTATGTTATTCTATCCAGAAAAGAGAAAAAAAGAGACGGGAAGAAAAAAATCTTTGTCATAGAGGAGAACGGAAAATAATATACATATCAGTCAACCATATTATACTTTGTATCGCATTATGCATCACAACAGAGACGACAGCATAAAACGTTGCATAAATCGCTAGCTTCATATATATTCTACACATCTCAAAATCTAACATATCCATCGTTTCTTTAAGATACTTTTTTAACTCAACGATGACGATAATACGGTATTATTTTATTTCACTTATTTTAATATTCATTAACGTACTCACATTATCCAGCAATAAATTACCATCGATTTCATTACAACATAACATATTTAATCAACAAAAACTTGTATTAAGAAGTAAAATAAAGAATGATATTTCTCGAATCAAACAAACACTGGAATCAATTTATTCTTTATTTAACTCACGAGATACTTATCGTAAACATAATAATATGCTTAGAACTTTATGGACTTGCTGTCCTCAACAAAGAATTTACATGTTCGACATACGAAATGGTCATCAAGCCATGTTAGGAAGAACCGATTGTCACAATTTCATCCGAGATAATAGAACTCGTCTTACAAGACAATGCCAAAACAACTTAAAATCATTCGATCCAACACATGAAGGCATTTACATTTGTGATGGTCGCTTACTTCGAAATCTTGCTGATAAATACGTTTTCGTGGTAGAATTATTTAATTACACGAAAAGATGGTGTATTGATGGTCTTTATCCTATGCTCATCTATTCGGATATAAATCAGATTTTACCATGTGAAAGAGCTATTCGCCAAGGACTAAGAAAAGATCCACAATCATATGCTACATATGATGCTCTCAGTAGTGATATACTTGATGTATATGTACGAAATTTACATAACTATCGTAATTGTGGCGACCCTAATTTTTGGGATAAGGAAGACTATGAAGAAATTGATACATCAATATCAATGTTTGAGTACAGAAAATAGCTGTTACGGATTTAGCCTTCATACATCCTTGTTTCTTTCTTCATATACATACATTAGTGTTATGGAATGTTCTAACAATTCTTTTTTGTCTTTTCTGTTCTGTTCTAATTGTGTGTATGCGTCTATTCTTTCTCTTTTTTCTCTAATGTATATGTCAGCGTTCAATCTCAGATCGATTTAAACGTCACATCTAGAGTAAAATATCTCGAGGGTGAGTATAGCTATCAAGATAACCTAGAGGTATTTTGAAGTTGCAAAGAATCTTATCAAGTGGCATAAAGCATTGTCATGAATGATCTATCAGAAAGACAAACCATATATACAATACCTAATTTCACACAATATTTAAAGCGGGGTGTAAGGATGCACTAAAAAAATCTCCGCACAATAAGAAACCTTTAAAAGGTTTATAAAAGTGCAACGTATAACAAACCCTTGTATGCCGTTTATGAGAGCATTGTAAACCCTATACAAAACCTCCAAAAAAGAGTATATGGAACGGTTCATCATAATCATCTACGGGTAACTATAGGTTTATAAAACGATTCATAACTTTCACCAACCCTATAAGGGATTGTTATACGTTGCATTTTCATAAACCTTAAAAAAACGTTTATGTAAGACATAAACCCATTCATAAAGTTTCCCAATGGTTCTATAGAAGGGTATTTGCAATACATATACCTTAGAATGAATGTGGAAAAGGGTATATAAACGGGTTTTTTTATTTCCACCAACATTACCTTGAGTACATGAGAACATATACTGACAGGCATCTACCTATGATAAAACCCATTTAGATTCATGAAAAGGTATATACATGGGTACAATCCTACTCATAATACCCATTAGGATTTATGAAAAGGTACTTAGGTCTGACCAAAAGTTCTGCAATTTAAAAAAAAATTAAAGAAAAAGAAAAAGTTCGAGTTTTATTTTATTAAATGTTCAAAATAATCCCCATGGTTATTTATACAAAGTTCCATCCTTTCTAATAGTTTGTCAAAAGTTTTTTTAAATTCTTCTTTTGGAATTATTTTCATCACCTTGGATACCACACGAGCCAATGATTTTTCATCTGGTTGATCAGTTAAATTACGTTTGATGTAATCATTTAGCCAATAATCACATGGTGCAAGATCAGGTGAATATGGTGGATGCGACATTATATTGATATGTTGTTCTGTTAAATAATTAATAACATCGGATTGAACATGGGGTTGAGCATTGTCTTAGAGCAATTTTGTACCTTTTGTACCTGCTGACTTTCTTTGTTTCCATATTTCCTTCACGACAGGTTTGAGGCAATTTTCAATATAATAATTGTGATCCATAGTCTTGCCTTCGTCAACAGCATCTATAAGAACAGGACTATTTGATTTAAAGAAAACAGAAAATAAATTTTTTGGTTCAAATTTACCTCGACGAACAATAGTAGTTGGTGATTCATCTTCGCCAACCCAGCTTGCGTTTGTTGACTTGCGATGAATCTGCCTATGGTAAATCCACGTCTCATTACCTGTTTTAATATCACATAATCGGTAAGAACCATCACGGAATTTCGCCAAATTTTCACGACAAAGTTTAACACGTTCTTGCTTTTGTTCATCAGTCAGTTGATGGGGTACCCATTATGATGTAATTTTTTTCATCTGAAGACAATCGTGGATAATTCGTTCTATTGTACCATGAGAGAGAAATGTCTCAGCTATAATATCATCATAAGTTGAATGTGGATCATTGGTGATAACCTCTCGTACTAGTTCAATATTTTCATCTGTCAGCTCGGATACTGGACGCCTAGATCGAGGATCATCATTGACATCTTCTCTTCCTTCACGGAAACGCTTTGCCCACTCTGTAACTGTTGGATATGATGGAGCATTGGGTCCTAAAGCTATTGCAAGTTCTTCGTGAATTGTCTTTGGATTTATCCCGAAAATAGTTCGAATTTTTATATAGTATCGATTGTATTCATTGTCCATTTTTGAAAATTTTTTTTAGTTCGAATTAAAGTTTATCGAAAAAAATACTATAATTAAGTCCAAAAGAGCTTTACTATATATACTATTACAGATAAGACATTCCACTATTTATCCATGCACAACACTCTTCGATATTAATTGGTTTACAAAATTGCCAATGGTAATCTGGGAACTTTTGGTCAGACCTAGGTATATAGTCTTTTTTTTTCTTTTTGTTTCTGTGTGTCATATGAATTTTGTGAATGTGTATGACTTAGTTTGTAAATAAAAATGTATATTAGACCCAACAAAAAAAAACAAAACAAAACAAAAAGGATGCACATATTGTTTCTTTTCTTTTGTTTCTGGGAAACAAGTAAAGCCCGCCTCCTCGTGGTGTTTCCTGGGTAATGCTAAAGGGCCTCTGTATAAAACAAAAACTTTCCATGATATATTTATCATGTAAGCTAGAGGAGTTTTTAATAATCTTGTGATCATTAGTTGTCGAAATAGATTCTTCTAACACTAAATGATGACACGCAAAATAAAAGACATGATAGATATATTTACTTCTTATTTTTCTTTTGTTTCATTGTATCTTTCTGTTTTCTTTTAATTCTATACGTATATAGATCAGTAGCTTCATTATTCTATTATTTAGTTTAGTTTCTTGTTCTACCAAGTATTTTGTATTAAGTAACTTGCTTAATCAATCATCTTCTTTTTCTTGTAGATATAAATATCTATCATAACTATGTATACCAGTAATAATCAACAAACATTAAAAACTCGAATTCAAGATGCTCAAGGTTGTTGGCATGAATTAATTTCACCAACACAAGTCTTCACTGGAAAAGAACAAAACTTGGCTAACTCTAAGAACAAGGAGAAACAGAAGAAGAAACAAAAGTGTCATGATAATCGAAAAGAATAACATAAGAGAAGACGAATAAGTCGTCAACAACAAAAAATAAATAATAATAATAATAATAATAATAATAATACAAATCATATGGAACAAGATGTCATTCTTACCAATGGTGACAATTACGATTCAGAAGGGAAAAAACAAGTACGGATTCAAGTATGATCATAATTCATTTTTTTGGTAATTAGTATTAATTTTCTGTCTATACTAATTCATTATATTTAGACATGTTCAGAAAATAATAATAATCAACAAGAAATAAGATTAGGAAATAAACGTAAACACCAAGAATTAAATAAAGATGATATTAATTTTAATCGATCATTTAGTCAATTATCAATATCTCAAAGAAATTCAAAGAAGAAAAAGACGACAACAACGACGACAAGAAATAATCAATCAAATAATGAATTATCAAATATAGTAAGTGATAATAACAAACAACAAAATAAGAAAGAAGAAGAAGAAGACGAAGAAAATAATGAATCATTACTAAATAATTATATACAACGATTTAAACCACAATATTTAAAAGTTCCTGATCAAATATTTGAACGAATGTCATCGAATGCCATTCTTAATGGTGATAAAATTGTTCAATGTTTGGATACAAATGAAAAGCTTCATTTTGTTCGTCAAATGACTGAAGTAACAAATCATTTACAGTATATAGATTTACAACGACATTTATGGCAAGATTATTTTAATCTTAGTATGAAAGAAGGTGGCATTTGGGCACCAAACATATCAAAATATGATGCTACACAACATAATACATGTTGTAATTATGGTTTCCCTAGACACAATTGAAAAACGTCAAAAAACAATTCAACATCAATTAAAACGAACAATCAACGAATTACAACAATATTTAATAAAATTAGAACAAAATGCACAACGATGCCAACCATCCTTTGATTCAAATATTTTATCACATGCAATTAATGAATGTGTTAAAAAAGGTTAACAACGATTAAGACAAGAATTTGATTATAAAAAGAAAATGTTAATATTAGATTCAAATGATCGTCATTTAATCACAAAATTTTATCAATTACAACCAACTGAAGAACAGGTTTGTTTAAACAGCATATTGAATGTTTCCACTTGTATATTCTTTTCAACTTTAGATACAACTAGCAAAACAAATATGGCAAACAATAGCAAGTATATTAAAAACAAAAGCACAAGAAGAAATCATTCGTAAAAGAATTTTCTTACGACGATTACCAAGTGCATATGATAAAACGATTAATCGATCCATGGACTATGTTCAACCGATGCTTTCAAACCAAGTTCTTGATAAAGATCGACGTGCTAGTTTAATATCAAGTTATTCAAAAACAATTACACAATATAAATTTGATTTAATGACTTTAAATCTTGATACTATTCAAAACATAATACGTGGTCATCAACAACTACTTTTGGATTTACAAAATAAATTGGCACCGTGTTGCAGTGAATTATTGATTCAAGCAATTGAAAATCGTCGACAAACAATGGAAAAACATCATGAATTATATCTTAAACATAAATTGCATACTTTTTTCGATGAAGCTCCGACGACTTTAAACAAATGAAGCAGTATCGTAGTCGTCGGAGCAACATGTCTGTTTATACTACAATTACTGCTTCATTACCATTTATTGAAGTCGATTTAAATTTAAGTCCACAAGAAATGTCTATGTTTAATAATGGTCTCAAATATGTTATACCATGTCAAAGTCAATTTTCTTCTAAATCTATCGAACAACTTGTATCTGAACAGTATCAAAGTTTATCATCAATTGTAAAAAACTGTCTTCAAGATCATCGAATACCAACTGCAAATAAATCAGCAAAAGAAGCATTTCAAGCATTACAATGTATCCTACATGAATTACAATCAAAAAAACCTATCCAGAAAATTAGAAAAACGTGCAAAACATGAATACAAAATCGTACAAAGTATTCGACATCTTTTACGTGATCGGTCAGATATTGTTATACGTCGTACAGATAAAAGTAAAGTATTTTATATTGGTAAAGCAACTGATTTTGCGCGAAAATCCGAAGAATATATGTTAAAAACAAAAGCTTATCAAGAAATTACAAGTGGTCGTTGTCCTCTATCAGATATGTTATATGCTGTACAAACATTACTCTCTAGTCTTGTAACACAGAAAGCTCTCAGCTTCCAACAATATAGTAAAATATCTCCAAGATTAAACAAATTGGAACTTGGTCATTATCATGGCCTACCGAAACCACATAAAGTAAACATAGTTTAGATCAATATAGACATAATTTATAATCTTTTTTATTGCTTTTGCCTAGCCTGGTACACGATTACGACCTATTATTGCCTGTATACATGCACCAGCAACATTAGTATCGAAATTTTTGAACGATCTATTAGTACCTATATATTTGAATGTTGCTCGTGAAATAACATTTATTAATGGCATTGATGTGATACGAAAACTGGAAAAATACATTTTGGATGGTCATTTCCAGACAACAACAAAATTTATTATAATTGACGTGACTGATCTTTAGACAATGATACCTCGAGAAGGTGCATTACATGCATTGATGCGATTTTTAGAAAAGAATTCACATCATGGAAAAGTTGGTACATTATCCATTGATGCTATTATGAGAATGGCTCGTTTAATATTAGATACTAATTGTTTTGCTTATAACAACAAATATTATCAACAAACTCGTGGCGGTGCTATGGGCTCAGCATTTACACAAGTATTGGCTAATATCTATATGTTTGAATGGGAGCAAGATCTAATCAAACACCAAACAGTACACAAAGCAATGTATGGAAGGTTTGTTAAACACTTACTAAATGAAAAAGGTTAACTAAACTGATATATATCTTTTGTAGATACATCGATGATATATTCATGACAACTAACCGAATCATAGATGAAATTAAAACAGAACTCGAAGAAGCTGCCAATAAAGATATTAATATTAAAATTCACTATGAAATTGATACATGAGTTAATTTTTTGGATGTTACTATAATGAATGAAAATGGTCAATTAAAAACATCTCTTTATCGTAAACCAACTGCACTCTAAAAAAAATCGGTTTATTACTGAACTTTAAAAGTTCCGCTTTTTTCTACCGAACGATTTTAGGTTCAGTGAAATGAAAATCGTTTCGAGATTTTTGTTCAGAACTTTTTTAAGTTCCGCAGATTTCACAGGGTTTAGCAAGTCTTCAACGAAATCCTATGTGGGTTTCGTAAATCTTATACGAAACGATTGATAGTTTCGCAGGTCATCTAAAGGTTTAGTGTATTTTATACTGAACGGTAGATAGTTTCGTAGGTCATCTAAAGGTTTAGTATATTTTATACAGAACGGTCGATAGCTTCGTAGGTCATCTAAAGGTTTAGTGTATTTTATACGGAACGGTCGATAGTTTCGTAGGTCATCTGAAGGTTTAGTATATTTTATACTGAACGGTCAATAGATTCGCAGGGCATCAGAAGGTTCCGTATATTTCACACGATACAGTTGGTAGTTTTGTAGACTAATCTAAGGTTTCGCAATTTTAGTATGAGATCCTCTATGATTACTTTAAGTGCTAATAGGTTCCGTATGCTTCGTACGAAATCACACTCTAAAAAAATAGGTTTATTACCGAACTGTAAAAGTTTCGTATTTTTGCTCCGAATGATTTTAGATTAAGTAAAATCAAAATCATTTCGTACTTTTCGTACGGAACTTTTTTTAAGTTCAGCAGAATTCATAGGGTTTCGCAATTTTTGCGCGAAACCTTCTGCGGATTCCGTAGATCCGTTCGTAGTTTCTCACATCATGAACCTAATCTTTGATGGTTTCGTACATTATCAGCTAAACCATTCATGCCTTTTGCAGAGTTTCGGGCGGTTCCGTCTTTTCTCTGCGAAACGATCAATAGTTCGGTACAGTATTGAAGGGTTTTATATTATTTATACAGAACTACTCATCACTATATTAGATATTTAATGGTTTTGTATATTTTACACGAACCTGCTGATAGTTTCGTAGTCTGTTATAGGGTTTTGCAGTTTCTCTGTAAAACCTTGCATGATTCCATTAAGTGCTAATAGTTTCCGTGTACTTCGTACGAACCCATGTATATTCCTGTACACTTATAAGCGTTTAGTTTTTTTTCCCTAACCGTGAATGGTCCAGCGTTAGTTCCAGTGCTTAACCTACTTGAAAATCCTTATATTTCCAGTAGTAGAATGTAAAACCGTCAGGACTTATTACCGAAAATCGAAATAATGAGAAACGGATCAGGAACAAATGTATATACATCCTTCTCCGAAACAAATCAGAGTGGAAAAATTAAAATGTCAGGCAATCAGAATATAGATAGGAAAAGGACGAAGTTTACTTAATATATTGAGAAAATAATTAATATAGTATCGAGACCAGAAATGTAATAATATCAATACGGTATTGGTAGTATTGATATTTATTGGACACTGGATCAAAATTAAACGAGGCCAATTATTGTTACGTTACCCAGTGTTATGGAAAAATTGCGAGTTTCACATTTTCATTAAGGAGAGAAAGTTTTTCGAAAATAACGATTTTTCTATAAAGTTTGGTCCAAGACCTTCGAGGTTGATGAATCCGAAGCTCTGATTGGTTTTTCGAAGTTTGTGAGTTTACTTTTTTCAGGAAACTGCCTTAGAGAGATGTGGATCCTTCGGCACCGAGAGTCTTTGCTTAAACTTTATAGAACATCGTTACTTCAGAACAAGTGTATCCCTCTAATGATAATATTAAATTTCCAAGTTTTTCTTGTTACTTGATAATGTAAGGGTAACTGATCTCATCTAATTCTGGCCCAGTGTAGACCCAATACGAATACTAATACTTCCAATTGTATTTGATATTCGTATTAAAGATAATAGTATCGCTACATTACTGATCGAGCGTCAAGTGAGTACATTGCCTAATAGCAAAAGAAAAGGAAAGCATGCAATATATTCAAATAGCCCTTAAACATGTATAGAGCAGTACTTCGAGATAGCGCTCAAAAAGTTACAGATGGTACCCCCAGATGGTACCCCAGGTAGCTCTCAAAAGACTACAGATAGTACTTCGAGATAGTTCTAAAAAGCTACAGATAGTACCTTGAGACATAGATGGAACTGGTCTAGTTTTTTTCAGACCGGGTCGGACCAGCCGGTACACCGGTTTGATCGGTCTATCGGTAAAAAACCGGTCTACCGGCATATACCGGTCTACTGGCTGATACCGATCTACCGGTAAAAAACTGGTATACCGGTAATAAACGGGATACTGGTGATACGTTAGTCCCTTAGTAAGTGCCGATCTACAGACAACAGCTCGAACCTTAAAATAAAATTTTGTTCCATAGTGAAGTGTTGTGAGTTATGCTGGTATGTTGCCGCATACTGGCATAATGTTTCACTATTGACAACAGTAGTTTCATTGAGTATGGTCTAAACTATTTGTTAAACTAATTTTTGCGTGAGCAGTGGGATTAGCCATGATTCCACTTGTTTTTTTTCTATGGATACAGTCATAGAGCAGGAGAGTGGAAAATTCAGACCGGTCAGTCAGGCAAATACTGATCTGGATCGGTTGACCAGTAGACCGATCGATTCGAAATCTAGACCAGTACCAGACCGACCGGTAACCGGTGCCAGCTCCATCTATGACTCACGACACTCCTGAAAAAGTTACAGATAATATCATTAGGTAGCCGTCAAAAAGTTATACGCGGTATCCTGAGATAGTCCTGAAAAAGTCACATATAATATCCTTAGGTAACTCTCAAAAAGTTCTAGATGATACTCCAAGATAGCCCTTCAATAGTCACAGATAGTACCCTCAAGTAGCCCTCAAAAAGTTCTAGATGATACTCCACGATAGCCCTTCAAAAGTTACAGATAGTACCCTCAGGTAGCCCTCAGAAAGTTACACATGGAACTCTGAGATAGCCCTGAAAAAGTTACAGATAGTACTATTAGGTAGCCCTCAAAAAGTTACAGATGGTGCCGTTAGGTACCACTCAAAAAGCTACAGATAGTACTCCGAGATAATCTGTAAAAAGTTACAGAGAGCGCTCTCACATAGCCCTCAAAAAGTTACAGATGGCACCCCAGCTATCCCTCAAAAAGGTACAGATAGTACCTTTAGGCAGCTCTCAAAAAGTTGTAGGTGATACTCCGATATAGGCCTCAAAAAATTACAGAGAGTACCGTCAGGTAGCCCTCAAAAAAATTATAGATGGTACTTCGAGATAGACCTCGAATAGTTACAGAGAGTACCCTCAGGTAGCGCTCAAAAAGTTATAGACAGCATTCTGTAATGGCCCTCCAAAAGTTATATATAGTATCCCGAGGTAGCCTTAAATATCATAGATAGTCTGTGCTGACTATTCATTCATCGTTTTGTTTTGCGACTGCAGCTATATATATACAACTGACTCAATCGAAGCACCATCGTCATTGAAACGCAGTTCAAGAATAAATGTCTTGATATATCCGTTCTTTTATTTTGGGCAATTATCTGCGCTATTCAAAATGTCTTAATAGGCTAGAACTTTGATAAATAACAATTGACCTATTTAATTAATTAGTTTAATCATAATTTTGGTTGCTGGCACTGTCAAATATGATGATTTTAGGTGGTTTTGCGAGCTTTTTGATATGATTCAGCATATTTCGAGTATTCCATGAGTAACGTCTAAAATAGGCATCCAGCAGGTATTTACTTCAAAGAGGCTGGCTTTCAGGGGAATCTGATAGAGGATCCGATTAATTTTTGATAGAATCTATAAAGTGTATTGAATGACTTGAGCAGTGAGTGTAATGTTTCAAAAAAAATTCTATTTTTTTATTTCGCTTAATCGTATATTATAGATTCCCAAAAGCAAGAAGGTCATGAGTAAGTTTGATTTTATAAATTAAATTAATTTTTGTTCTATTTTAGATTGATTCAAACATCAAAATCAAGAGTAAGGTTAGTTTTATAAAATAAAATAAATCTATTTATTTTTCTATTATAGATTGACTCAAATATTGGATAGGTAAGTTTATTATATAGTAAACAACTTATATTAAGTTTTCTATTATAGGTTGATTCAAACATCAAAATCAAGAGTAAGTTTGATTTTATAAAATAAAATAAATCTATTTATTTTTCTATTATAGGCTGACTCACACATGGGATACATAAGTTTAATATATAGTAAATAGCTTATATTAAGTTTTCTATTATAGGTTGATTGAAGCCTCAAAAAAAAAAAGTAAGTTTGATTTTATAAAATAAAATAAAATAAGTCTATTTATTTTTCTGTTATAAATTGACTCACATATGGGATAGGTAAGTTTATTATATATTAAATAACTTATATTAAGTTTTCTATTATAGGTTGATTGAAACCTCAAAAACAAGAATAAGTTTGATTTTATAAAATAAAATAAATCTATTTATTTTTCTATTATAGGTTGACTCACACATGGAACAGGTAAGTTTAATATATAGAAAATAACTTATATTAATCTTTCTATTATAGATTGTTTCAAACATCAAAATCAAGAGTAAGTTTGATTTTATAAAATAAAATAAATCTATTTATTTTTCTATTATAGATTGATTCGCATTAAACCTGTTTGTAATCGTCCAGCCAGTCATTCATTTAGTTTAAAATCGAACCTACTGATGACTATGGAATTTGAATCAATCTAGAGTATATTATAGATTGATTCACATGCCATAGTCATCAGCTGGTTCAAGTTTAAACTAAATGAATGACTAGCTGGGCGATTAAAAACAGGTTTACTGCGAATCATTATGTACGAAACCTTTCGTTTTAATTTGTAGTAAAGGTTTAGCAGAAAACTATCTGTACGGAACCTTTTTTTCTGTTTCTTGTATAGGTTCGGTACGGAACCTTGTCCGCAGAACCCTATTTTTAGTTTGGTAAAAAGGTTCAGTACGAAACCTTTTGTACGAAATCTTTATTCCAGCTTTCCAAAGATGGTTTGTTACGAAACCCCGTTTTTTACGAAACCAAAAAAGGATCTTACCGTGTACCGAGGATAAGATCCTTTTTAGGTTCGGTAAAAAACCTTTTTTTTTTAGAGTGTACTGAACCTTATATATTGCCATACACATCCGATCATCCACGACATATTCATCGTAATATACCATATGCTGCTCTACTACGTGCTGCTCGTATTTGTTCTGACGTACAGGACTTCAACACAGAATGTATTCGTATTGATATGTCCCTATTATTAAATAATTGTCCAACAAATTTCATCAAAAAACAAATCTATCGATTCTTCCAACTGAACAATGCCATGCCTATTGTAAACGAATTGAATGATCAAGTTTATCATCGACTATATCAACAATTGTTGTATCAACTAACACGACGTGAAAAACAGCTACATCTTATGACACAAGACCCAATTCGATCACCAACAGTATTGCAACAGAAGATATGGGATCCAAAAATAATATATCCACATTATCTCTTCGACAGTTCTAAGTCAACCAACTTCCGAACAAAATTTAAGAAATGGTGGCGAACATATTAAGCACATGACGCATCAACTGTGAAAAATGTTAAAGTTCGACTAGTAACAAGTACAAATTCGACACTAGAAACATTCTTTATCCACAAGAAACCTTCAAAAGCAATGCTGACACGCATAGAAAAAAGACAAATATCCACCAATCTCCGCATACAACCGATCACTACAACAAATCATACCGAAAACAAACATTTTTCTTTCTGAAAAAGTAACAACATTGTATCCCTTTCTTCAAATTACTCAAAATAAATATTGCTCTACTGCAACTTCTATACTTTATCTAAATCATAAAACATTGTCTCAGAAAAATCACAAAACTATTACAAAGTTAACATTTCACTCTACTAGATAAACCTCAATTCATAAAATAATATAAACCGACAGGCACACACCACATGCCTCGCCCATTACTGACAACCACACACAAACACCAACCATCCAAAAAAACGTTCCTGTCACAGCTCACATGGTCACGCCGATACCCGAACTGCTATGACAGCCACCGGTCACGTCATCTTCACAAATACCAATTCATATAGCAACTTTCAAGGCTTCCAAACAATTCAGCAAAAACTATACGATTTCAACCATCAAAGCAAATTCATCCACATACTCCAATTTAAATTATATAAAACAAAATTCCTTCAACATCAACATTTCTTTAGCAACTCAACAACTATCCACATCCACCATTCTTTTAGATTCAAAATATACGAGATGATGACCCTTAAGCAAGGTCGAAACGCGTCGTATTATGCTTTCAATCTTTTTTCTGTGAAAAACACACCCACACCCTTCTTGTAAATTCGAAATACTATATGTATTGTGGTAACTCTTCACACCCTTTAGTTGTTGTATTTTTCTTCCTTCGCGTTGAAAAATTTTTAGAATATGTACTATTTGATTCAAAATTTTACTCATTTTTGAATCATCTATAGAAATACTTGCTACTTGATAAGAATTCTTGTAAATTCAAAATACTATATGTATTGTGGTAACTCTTCACACCCCACACCCACACCCAAAAATTAAAACAAAACTTTATTGCGAGATGCTGAGAGATACTGCATCTCCAAATACATTTCCTCTGGAGACTCGGCATCTATAATAGATGCGATATCTCCTGTATTCCCGATTTCCTGAATATCTGACACTGCTGCATAGTCAGTGAATTATCGAATAGCAAACTACCTTACGGAAGCTACCTCTTCAAAATGTTAATTTCTGTCAGCTCTTGATCTATCAGTGTAGTTTCGAGAGAAATAAGGCACGATTTTGGGTTCTTGGTACTGAAAACCAATGTTTAACTACGACAGAAAATCGGACGACTGCTTCTTCAGTTGATGATTGTGATATCGATATTCCATCAATCCGATCGCGGATAAATCAGTCAAAAATATTCACTTTTCAAGCTGTCTTCTCAGGATTGAGAATGGGCTTATTTCGCTTGTTAACAATGTGAAGCATAAAAATATGCTTTTACTCATATCTATATGTAATAAATAGCTAAATATAGAGAAGAGACTTGACATAAATGGCATTATATTTTAAGACCCATAATTGAATGAGTTAATATAGCAAAAGTGAAACAGAAACTCACACTGAATACCCATACCCAAACCCAAATCCAAACTCAATACCCAAACTCACGAAACCCAAACAGTTTGGGTTAGGTGTATGCCTAAGGGTGCCTCTCTTTTTTTTCATGGCATTCTGCCTAAGAGTGTCTGATAAAAATAACTTACATATAGGTTGAAAGAGGAGAAAATTTTCAATCGACTGATAAAAAAAATTTCCTTCCAGAACCGTGCCTACGAAAAATTGTAAAGACCAACATTTTGTACCATTACTTTTGCATCGTATGTTTATTATTCATCAAGTAGAAAGTCAACTTAAATAGTAGAAGTAATTATGGTTCGATGAATTGTTCTTCAGCTAACATTGATCTTGTCGCATATTCCATACGACTAAACAAAAATTTTAATAGTTTTAAAAAAAGAAATCATATGCACTAAACTTCATAAAACCATTATCCATAAATGTTGCATATCGTATATGATCACTTATAAGTCAATATATTAACCTCAGAATGAAGATATTAATACCATACTACACTTACTATTCTTCATAAGAAATAAAACAGATAAAAAAATCTTTGTCGATTCTTTAGTCTTTTCATGCATTCCTTTTTCTCAGATGATTTTATTATTGAAAGCGTCTTTTTATAAGTCAAATATAGATGTTTCCTTTGTGCATAAGAAACTGAACTAAAAGATTAATGAAAGTTATGCCGAAGAACAGTCCTATTAGAATTGATTGTCGTTTGAAAGATAATTACTACCACAAATCAAAATTATTTATCTAAAATATGTCTGCTCGTTTTTCAACAATGTCTACAAGATGTTA
The DNA here is from genome assembly GCA_905250125.1 of Rotaria sordida. Taxonomy (NCBI): domain Eukaryota; kingdom Metazoa; phylum Rotifera; class Eurotatoria; order Philodinida; family Philodinidae; genus Rotaria; species Rotaria sordida. Next base: position 49,341 of record CAJNOL010000858.1, read on the forward strand.
TAGACGATGATCATTTTTGAATATTTGAAATCTATATGACCTTCATTTGCGCAATCAGCAACAATAGAATAGAATAACATACCGATTTTTGGTGAATAACAATAGAGCGCAACAGGCCGTAAATATCAGCAGACATATGAGGATGGTCGTCGTATCAAGACCTAAAAATTAGAAACACACTACAAATGACGTCAGATGAGAATTTGTTTTTTGCTATATTAACAATCTGATAAATAATTTTTCGAATTTGGAAACTGAGTAAGCAAAATCTACAGATTTCATTAAACGATAATATCAGACAACAATTATATATTAAGGTTAGTTTTAGAAAGGCATATTCTCGATTGGTAGAATAATAGTAGAATGCACCTTTGTTTTAATCAAAATCTTTGTGCATTCTTTACAGTAATAGCAGTAAAAAGCCACGAAGCGATTCTGATACCCGATCTATGATAAAGACTCTTCTTCGTATTTTCACATGGAAATATTTCACTTTCGTTCTTTACCCAAAGATAATATGAGTATTCTGTTTTTGAATTTTTATAAATTTCGCATGACTGAGAATCTCGAACAAATGCCATACAATATTTGTACCAAGTATTATAACATTGAACTTTTTCAAGATAGTTTTTGTCTTCGCAAGATATATTTTTGTGACAATGTTCATAATCTTTGTCTATAAAATTCATATATAACTGTGCTGCATAATATTGATCATTCGAAGATATTTTTTCGTTTGCCTTAGTCGAAAAATTGTTGTTAGTACGTGATGGATCGATCTTATAAAGCATGATGCTCTTACTAGAATACAGAAGACTTTATTTGACAAAAGAAGCATTATCAGTAAATAAATAAACTAAATTTAGATATACTCGAATATATGACATAGAAATGCAATTATCACTGAACAAAATTCACTAGATATTATTATGAAAAACGGATCAATTTTTTAGCTGAATTCGCAATAATACAGACGTACTAAACCCCGTTCAAAAACCCTCGACGGCTTCTAATTTGTCCATCATCCAAAATTTCGGAGGATGCTTCTATTAAGTCCTAAAATTTTTCAATAGTTTTAGATGACAAAAGATTTCAAAGAACTTCGGAGATTTTTAGGACTATTCAAACGATTTTCTAGGAGATTTCAAGATTTTTATGCTGATAAATGAGGAAATGAAACAAATTCTCACCTTAAGATCTTGAATTTTGAAAGTTTTCAGATGAAAATATCGAGAAAACTTCTCAAAAAGATTTTAATATAAGGGGGCTTCTAATACATCCTTCACGTTGTCCCGTCTGGACGCGATTTCTAATATGGGAGGGAGTTTATCTTCAATAGAATAATCAATATCTCATAAAAGAGTCGCTTGTTGACTGATGTGATCACATTGCTATACGTTTATATTGAGAGAGCACTTGCATGAATAGACCATTGTTTATACTGTTAGTTAGAGAAAGAATAGTCTAAAAATGGCATCTCCTTGTTCTTGACAATGTAGAAATATACAAATATGATATTTTCTGCTGAAGTAAAATAAATAACTCAGCTATACATATGAGAAATACGGTTCTTTCTGTAAAGTAACATCTAAGAGCAATCGAAACATTCGACAAAATTCTTTAAAAAGCCGTTCCAAAAAGAGAGGAAACATCAAATCTTTTGACTAACATTTCAATCTATAAATAAAATTCTTATCTTAAAATAGACGCCATTGACTAACGTGCAGTAAATATTATATTAGAATAGGTATTTCGAAGAGGCAAACATTCTTAATAGCTAAGAAAGATTTGATCTATTATTTATAGAATAAAAAATGTAATACGTAGCATTGTCATGATTAACATAAATGTTTTTGAAATCAATCTAGAGAGGATATACAATGTATTATAACTTACCTATCAAATCTCCCTAAACTTTTGTTTGAAGGATATTTTCTAAGATAATTTTTCTTAATGAAGTCGAGAGACAAATGCGGACTCATCGATCCATCCACAAAACTTTTCTTCCACGATATATTTGCCATGGCATGAAAATGTTCATGATTGAATCCAATAGAATGTCCTCCTTCATGCAATATCTCATGTTGAGTGTTGAATGCGACAACCAGAGATGGATAGTTGGTTTTCTGATGGTCACGAAATATTTTACCAGATTTGACATTATACGAAAAAAAAGCTGAATTAGATCCAATAAGAGACCATGATTGTTGTTTATCTAGGCCGAATCCTACTCGAATATCAGCACTGTGACTAAGCGGAACTTCTTTGAAGTGAATATGAGTAGATAAAAACCATTGAAAATATATGCAACGAAAATGTAACTGTTTTTCTTGATCACCATTCACAAATGATAGAGTCACATTTTGATTTTTCCAAAGTAAATCTGGTTCAAATACAAGATCAGCAATACGATCGTCATTTGCATATACAAGTAAGTTGATTGTCATCAGATAAAATAATATCAATAAATATATTAGTTTCATAAATGTTCTTATTACTATATAGGAAAGAGTTCCAGCAACTGAAATTTATTTATCTATTCACTGTAAAAATATGTAGATACTAATAGATAGCGGATCTAAAATACAAATTCAATCTCAAATCATGAAAAACTACAAGAAACTATTGTTCAGACGAAAATAAAGCATCAATTGCATTAATCACACGTTAAAATTAACAGAAATGTCTCTTTTTACTTTTTTTAGTGAAAATAACCTTTGTCGAATGTATTTCACAGTGTATACACTCAAATTTTGGCAAAAAATAATGGTAGAAAACTATAAGAATGATAAAATAGAATTTGATTTACTCCAAGTAATCAATCTGTAAACTATCTAAATGTTTAAATTGTATCAACTCGCTTAAACAGTAAACAGAGTTTTGAGTACACTATTTCACACTATACGAAGGAATTATTCTAAAACAGTTCAACATAGGTCGAAGTAACTTAGTGAAAGATTCTTCTTATTCTTTTTGCTAATCTGGAATTTGACCAAGAATGCTATTACTTTCTATTCTCAATAACACATTTTCGTCAACTTATCAATCATAGACAAATTGAGAGTTTAAACATAAAACAATTGAAATGCATATATGAATGAACCATTAAAATTGACATTCGTTTTTTTTTTACCTGTATATGATCAAAATGTATATTATGAACATTAGTCGCATAAAAGTCAGTGTACGCGATAAGAGTATATTATCATTTAAATATCTTTATATGTGTATACCTTACCAAGGTGATGATTCAAACTACTATTATCTATCATAACGTTTGCAAACAAGTTCAAGGTATTAAAAAGCATTGTTATCGACAAGGTTTTATAAATATCTATCAAATAAAAAAACTGAAACTAAAACAAAAAAATGGTAGAGAAGTTTAATATAATCTCCTCCAACACTATTTTCAACATCTGATAAGACTCTTAAGCAGTCTTGTCACCCAAATATTGCAACTCCTCTTAAGATACTCAGTTTACCCTTTGCATTGTTTTTATGTGTCACATAACACCTAAAATAACACATTATCATTTCCATATAATTATAAAATAGACAATACTTCAACACTTATAGTTGAATAAAGCGAGAGACAGAAAAAACACTGCACTTGCATACTTACTATTGATGCTTTACCTTTGCATTGCACGCAAATCCACCATAGAAATATTACCTTCTAGAAGCTTCTCTTATTCAAAATGTTATGAGATGTGCCAAACGAAATTTTTTTGGTTTTAGAAGACTGTTTCTCATTGTACCTATTAGTTTTTATAATCAATATTAATTGTATCAAATAACTTATACGAGACATTTTCTCTTGATATATTCAAAATGGATATGATGAATAAAAGCTTGTTAGCACAGCCCCTTAGAGCTGAAATGTGGAACTCACATATGCTCTCGACGCCTCGTTAAACTAATACAAAATAAGGAAAATGAGAAATCTCTCGTAGACTAATTGTTTTGTAACATAATCGAAAATCAGAGTAAGAACCTTTCTAATTTCTACATTTCGAACAGAAATTTTTTTTTCTACAGGCGCCCTATTTTTCTTTTGGATTGTTGCTATTCGCTCATTACCGTTCATTTTTTTTTCGTTTTTCGTAATCCGACATTCTTATTATTATAACCATTGATTTAATTGGCAAATAAATCTCTTTTACATACCCATTATATCTACAGAAGATCTTACCAACTATTATATATATTAATCATCTCACAAGCAATCATCTGAATTACCTTTCAAAATTCTAACTTGATCAATTTTTCAAAAAAAACTAGAAAGTCTCGTGCCACTTATTCTTAATTGCTAAGGTCTGTAATGGAGAGTGTCTGTGATGAGGGTCTGTCTGTAATGGGTATGATACGTTTTTCTAATTTCTATGGTTGATCTATCATTCTAAACTATTATGGAATAGAATCTATTGAGATGTACACTTTTCTGCTAAATATGACATGTTTGCAAGAGACGAAGTATCAAATGAGAATATCAATAATCGAAATATAATAGCATAATATCAATCGTCTTTCTGATCATCAAGTCGTTGCAAATAGCTCTTTGATATGTTATTCCGCGTAGAAGAGAGAAAGAAAAGGAAAAAAATTCTCATAGAAGAGAACGGAACAAATATCAGTCAACCTTTTACTTTCTATCTGATTATACATAACATATATCGCTAGCTTCATATATACTCTACACATCTCATAATAGAACATATCCATTTTTTCTCCAACATATTATTTCAATTGAACAATTGCGATGGTATCATATTATTTTATTTCACTTCTTGTAATATTGATTAATGTATTAACATTATCCACCAATAAATTACCATCGACTTCTTTACAACATAACTCACTTAATCGCCATAAAATTGTATTGAGAAACAAAATAAATAGTGATATGTATCGAATCAAACAAATATTAGACCCACTTCGTTCTTTATTTAATTCTCGAGATATTTATCGTAAACATAATAATATGCTTAAAACTTTTTGGACATGCTGTCCTCAACAAAGAGTTTACTTGTTCGATATGCGAAATGCTTATCACATCATTATGGGAACAGATGATTGTCACAATTTCATACGAGATAATAGAACTCGTCTTACAAGACAATGTCAAAACAACTTAAAATTATTTGATCCAACACGTGGAGATGTTCAAACCTGCGACGGTCGTCTACTTCGTAATCTTGCTGATAAATACGTTTTTGTGGTAGAATTATCAAATTATACAGAAAGATGGTGTATCGATGGTCTTTATCCTATGCTCATTTATTCTGATATAAATCAGATTTTACCATGCGAAAGAGCTATTCGTCAAGGACTAAGAAAAGATCCTCAATCATATGCTACATATGATGCTCTTAGTAGCAATATACTTGATGTATATGTAAAAAATTTACATAACTATCGTGACTGCGGTGATCCTCATTTTTGGGATAAAGAAGACGATGAAGAAATTGACACATCAATGCCAATGTTTGAGTACCGAAGATAGCTATTACAGATTTAACCTTGATGTATCTCTTTCTTTCTTTACAAAACTATATACTTACATTAGTGTTGTGGAATGTTCTAAGAATTCTTTTTTTCCTGTTCTGTTCTTATTATGTATATATGTCAGATTTTTCTCTTCTTTCTAGTGTATCCATTTATGTGCATGAAAGTACAAACAGAAATGTTTTTTGATCAAATGTTATCTATATTATGTTAACCCCTTCACTAACGCTGCCGTTTATAAACGTGATGAACTTTCTCAATATCTAAAACTAACATAATCAATGGTATGTGAATCTTTTTTAGGTTAGTCTGTACAGAAATAAACATGAGGCAGGTGTGAATGTAGCTGTGTGGTGAGCGTGTACTTGTAATGAGTATCAACACCAACACCCGCAATAGATATGGGTGAGGGTACAGACAAAAACAAGATCTACACTCCTACTTGCCTACATCCATATCCTAGAATTTTCATTTCAAAATCTAAGACCCTTCAAATTTCATAACTCATCGAATATCTGTGGAACTTTACGTTTTGAACAATCTTAGCGCTTTATATTTCATGATTTAAATAAGATGCACTTTTGAAATTGTTAATGGAACCAGAGCCTACATACTAAAAACAAGTGTTACAAGAACCTAAGAACGACTTTAAAGATTTTAGACGAATTTTAAATCCTCTCCTAGTTGTGTACGTGATTAGATTTCTTCAAACTTTGAAACAGATCCCATGTTTCAGTTTTGTAAATGATCAATTGTAGTCAGCTTGAGAAGAAGTTTCATGATTGTTGGATCGCACGACATTTCATATGATGACAACTAATGATAAATATAATCCTAATTCTTTTGTCTATCGAGTTGTATCTTTCTATATTGAAATTAGAGACCGGCGTCAAATCTCCAAAATACACATATACTCTCAAATTTCTTCCTAGAGTGTGGTGTGGTTGTGGACATGAAAGGACACACACTAACACTAATGCAGCCATGTGCTCCATCGTGTATAAAAATATTCGTTGTCAACATTCTAAATTTTCGTTTGTTCCAATTAAAAATTCTCTTAACAGGGCTGAGAAGATTGCCTGACTCTATCTCATTCTAGCACTGAGATAGAAGCACATATTATCTCAGTAATTTTCTGTCAAGTAAAAATTAATTAAAAACCTATGTTGTTATGTCATAAATTCTGATTTAATTTATTCACTTGTGGGTGTGAGTACTATTTAAGAGTAGACTGATATCCATCTCGACGTTCTCAATTCTTAGGGAGCGAATAAAGGACATAACTTGTCCTTAGTTTAAAGCTTTCTGCTAATGAAATAAATTAAAATAAGAACTAAACTGAAGATGAACTAGATATCTGCTTCAACACTAATAATACATCTTGAAGTTACTTAATTTGATTCACCAAGTTGTAATAAAACAGAATCAAAATGAACAATACAACGAACGGACAAAATACATTCCATGTTATCATTCAACTTCATTGGGCGATGAGACGAGACTGACTAACGAGTGCTACTTGCGCATGTCACATTATTGAAATAGCCTGGTAGTATATCAGCAAGATGGAAACAGCCTTTATGATGACACCGCTAAATTGTATTAGAATATAACATGACGTGGTGTCTATTACAACAATTTAGGAGCAACTGTCTTTTAATTCTATGTTTGAATTAAAATGACTTCTTTCCGATGATCCTCATTGCTTTACAATCCCAAAATCTTCGGAGATCTAGACAAATGAGAAAGTAGTTCTTCGATTCAAGTAGATAGGATCCCATGGATTCTTCTTGGAAAAGCATTCTGTAATAAAACTACCGAATGAACTTTGTTTCACTGAATCTAAAGCCGTTCGATGCAAATATTCCAAATTTTTTGGTAGTCTGGTGATCAACCAAACTTTTCACGTAATAATTAATACTCATTTGTCAGATTTTTTTTCTAGAACAAAACATAATGAATTGTTCACTAGTAAATAACATACGAAATAAACACAATAAAACCATGCAGAATATAATGAAGTGAGATGAAGCAAACAATTTTTTGAATTGAACGTTCATTAAAATATTTGCTTCGTATAGAAACGAAATTATTTAATATTTACGTTTTTGTTCAATTGTTGTCATATTAGACAATCGACGCAAATGACTACTATAGCGATTATAGATTTTGGTAGTACGTCCACAACTGTCAACTGTTAGCCAACGACGCGTATTATCATCTGAAAACATACTTGTATATGTAGCCCAAACTTGCCATCGTTCATTCACTTTCATTTTAAGACCACATCCTGATCGATCTTTGGGCGTATATATAGTAATTAACTGATTATTCGATATTGATGGCTGCTTAAAAACTTCATCAGTATGAATTTGAACGTCGCGGCTAGCTTCCGTGTCATTGTTTCTCCAAGTTATTGTTGTATTTGTCACAGTACCAATGAGAATATAATCAGTTACTTCGAAATCTTTCTGTAACGAAGTGATTCTTTTCGAACATGAACAGGCGAAAGTTATTGACTGGAAGAGCAATGTTAATAGTACTATAAAAATGGCAGTGCTTTGGACGTAGTGGCAAGCCATTTCTTATCTGAAACAGAAGACAGAGATATACCACATAATGCAAATACTGATGCAGGCATTCATATTCGATTTTGTTTAGTGTATAAAAGTTAATGATTTACTAAACACTATAGGAATTTATGACGTCTATTTGTACATGATCTTAATAGTTCATTATGTGAACACAGTTGGTGAGAATAATTTTGCAGGTTTGTTCTACATAGCAAAAGCACTTTCGAGGAAATGTGACTAAGCGATTTATCGTTCTTAATTCAAAACTATGTCAATCATGAAGGTTTAGATCAGACACTAACACTTTGAAAACAGTTCGGACTTATAACTTATTACCTATGGAGATATCAGTTTTAGGAGAAAATTCTAAGCGACATAGCGTTGTCTTCAGCTGGAACATACTTCTTGAGGCATGCGCATGAAAAATATAAACATCCTCAGACAAGATTTGAGATCTATCGGCCATCTCGAGTTCTTGAACTTCTCGTTCCATCGCTTGAATTCTTATGCAAACGCTGCTATTATTAGAAAATTGCTTTTAGCTTTTTTGTTTATTCAAAAAGTGAGTACACTCTAGAATCATTCAGTGCGTCTGGTCGGCCGTTTATAGTATAACTTTTGAAAGGAGAGGTTGATCGCGAAGAAATTTTTTACATAATATTATCCTAAAAATATCTCGATCGAGTTCGGAGATGTGAAGAGCTGGCCGAACCATTGCTGAGTTATTGCAAAAATATTCGTTTTTCTCTATGCGAAGATCGACCTCTCCCCACTTTCTTAAAAAGCTTTTCCTATCTCAGTTAAATAAAATCCCAATCATTATCCACCATTCGATAGAAAATTTCACGAGCTACAAAATGCTGTATAAAATACAAAGAAACAAGAAGGATGAGTCGTTCATATCGCAAAGATAATAAAACGGAAATAGGTTCAGTTGTTCTCCACGGTTTCATTGATTAACAATTAGAACTCTATCTTCCAATTCCAGAGATGATGCTTCGAGATTTTCTAGAGCGAAGAACTCAAATCTATACTCCACTTTCCCCGAGCTGCCATTGATCTCAGCAGTAATCAATACAAATTAAGTTATAAGAGAAACGACTGTTTAAGGGTAAGTGAAGGTTAAAATTTCAAATGTGAGCTGTGTTCGCCCCAAATTCTTTTGGTTGAGCAGCAGCCAATAGAAATCAAATATTTATAGAAAAGGTTTTTCGGGATAGTTTTTCTGCCTACACATTTTAGGAAACAGAAGCACTGTGAAAAATTATACAATTTATATGAGATCGATCGTTTTAAATAGATAGTTCTTTCCAAGAACGCAGAATTCTCTCCGACTTTCTCGAGAAATTTCTGTTTTTCCATAAAAACAGAAATTTCTTGTGTCTTATCTGAGATATAAAAATAAGCTATTCTTTAAAAATTATAGAGCTTTTCACGTTTCGTCTGTTGGTATATTTTTGTTTATAATACAGCGTTATAAGTTGTTGAGGACTGAATTGCAAAAAATCCGAAGTGTAGTTATATAATCTACCTGACATTTTAGTGAAGTCGTACACAAAAACAGTTCTTATCGAAATTTAATTACCATGATATTAGCTAAAGAATGATCCAATAGCGCAGAAAAATAGAGCATCATTTTCTCTATCACTACACAAATAAAGAAAAAAATTCAAGCTTTCTATTAAAGAAGTAAAATATTGACACCACTACTTTTGGTATGCCCTTAGTTAAAGCCTTAATCATTTAACAGAAAGAAGAACAGATTAAAGTTGTTGATTTTTGAACAATTTGAAATTTGCTCTTCACTATCGAACAAAAGGTTCCTTTTTGGATGAGATGAACTAATAAGTCTTATCACAAAAAATCATAAACCATTTTACTCACCGCGTATTAAATTGGATTTTAGTCATGAAAAAATCGAATATTTAACCCTTGTGCGTAGAATACGAAATTTGTGGCTATAGAATAATATAGCTTTTCCTTTCACTTCCACCTCAATACTCAGTTCGTAGAAGTCATAAGCCCTCGTCATTACTATATACTCTTGTTGTAATGAAATTTTCCATTTCGAAGTCTTCCGTATCGTGTAGGAACGCATTGTATGGTTGCGATGTGTGATGTTCCACATATAAACTATGTCTGGAGTACGCCGCACGTTTTATGCAAGATATTTTCATCTTGAGTTGTTATTGTTTAACTTTTATTTACTAAATATCCCTGTCAGCCTCTTCATATAATTTTCCTACGAGCTTTAGTTCAGTTCATATACTTCTCTTGCTAGTTTAGCAATAAATTTTGAGTAATAAGAAAAGTTTATTTGAACAAATTGTGCAATACTAAAAACAAAACCCGTTATCAAATAGTATTAGTAATTTCATATTTTGGCGACAAAAAAAGAATTTCACAAAATTGAAAAAGTTCCTATTTGTGTGGATAAATAAATCAATAGTGTCCTTTTTACATAAAATTTGTTTTTCATTTAAATGAATCATCGCTCATTGCATATAATTATCGTACATTCAATATAATTATTGCTTATTCACTAAATTTATTGTTCATTAAAAATTATTTTATTACTCAGTGAAATACAAGTCAATAAGAAAACATGTTGCTAAACTTTTCTCAACAATTTCTAAGCGCTTCCTGTTATTCATTTATCAACTCGACCTTGTTTTTACTATATAGATTTCACTTCGATACACATTTATGAAATACCTAAGGCATTTTAAAAATCAGTTTCTTGAACAAAATTTTTTATAATAAATCACACGGCTTGAAATGCTTTTTAATTTATGACGCGTATTATTCCCCTGTTTTTCGGTTTACATGATTTAACATAGCACGCAAGCTCTACGTTGAAAAAAAATCCCTAAAAAAATCTGCTACACAAACAATGTATGTTTTATGTGATGTATTCAGATTTGAACATAACGCTTGGTGTGTGATGTTATTTGTGCCACAAGATATTCCTGAATGTGGATGACACAGAGTTACAATTACGAATTCAATGATGAAAATGCCTATCCTAATGTTTCTAAATGTTTAGCCAATATTACTTCAATATCTTGCTTATTGTAAGAGTCCGAATATCGATTCAGAATGAACTATAGATTGGATCGTTGTTCGTAAACACGAATTTTACGATATATGTTACTTCTTCAAAATGAACGGAATGGAAACAAAGAATGTAGTAAATAGTAAGATCAAGAACAATACAAGTATAAAAAGTTTACTTAGACGAAGGGGATCTATATATTGAGAATAACACGATATTAACAAACATTTTATACGATAATTTTTATGAAATTTGAGAATATTTTAATATTGATTTATCAATCTGTTTTTTCTCATAAGATTCATTTTCAACTATGTATTCGCAAACAGTAAACTTACCACTAACATCAATCGTTCTAAAGCCACTATCAAAGCTGTACAGTAAATTGCATAAGTTTACATGAGTAAAAGTTTACCAAACAGTTCAAATATATATTCATATAGAGTATTTTTGGACGAAGACAACTTGTGAGAAGCGAAAGAGGAAATAAATAGTATGGCATATATATATAAATATGTGGTAATACAACGCATATGTATAACTATGTTTATCGTTCTTAATAGAAAAAAAAGAAGGTCAAACAGAAGAAGGAAGCATGTATTATCCTGCGATAGATATTAGGCTACTTTGTATAATACATAACAAACTTCTGTTTTCAAAAGACGACTACGCATATATAGAGAAAGAGAAAAAAAGTGTAGCAGGAAAAGAAAAGACTACAATTGATAAGGAAAAGAAATGCAAAAGACACACAGAGAAAGATATTGTGTTATTGGAAAAAGAAAAGCAAAATTTATCTTTTACATATTCTAGTGCATACTGGTATTGGTACGAGCGTGACTATAGTTCAATATCTTCGTATTCCCAGAACCGTTGTTTGTACATATTCTCTATCATTGCTTGAAAGCGGTACGCACCACCTCCCTCTTTCATTCCATAGGCATGACCTATTTCATGCCCTAGAACACCGACTATTTTGATCATTGGCCCATTCATGATTAGGGGTGGCACTTTAACTTTACTTTAAAAGTTAAAGTTAAAGTGGCACTTTAAACTTTAAAGTTTAAAGTTAAAGTGAAACACTTTAAACTTTAAACTTTAATTAAAGTGAAAAATTTTAAAACTTTAAACTTTAATTAAAGTTTAAAATAAAACGCTTTAAAACTTTAAACTTTAATTTGAAGTAAAAATTTTAGCACTTTAACTTTAACTTTTTCTTTAAAGTTCAAGTGTTTGTGTCATGCCATACTATAGGGATACTTTAGGTCCTCAAGTCCTATACTTTGGGGGTACCGTTAGGCCCTTAAGTCCTGTTATTGGGGGCACCCTTGGGTCCCCGAGGCCAAATGCCAAAGCTTTATTTTCGCCGTGTTGCACTGAGTAGGAGCCCATACATATATCCATCAATCGATAGAGCATCCTCGATAACCCTATGATTGGCCCGAACATGGCTATGTGTTGTCCTTACAATAAGAGAAAAAAGGCTCCTGAAATCTGATTGGTCTATTTTTTGACCAATCAAATGGCGGGATTCTGTTTCTCAGTGATGGGATTGGCGGGGACCCCTACATATACCCATCAATCGATAGAGCATCCTCGATAACC
>CAJNOL010000858.1:62088-74385 GCA_905250125.1 Rotaria sordida
TGTCCTTACAATAAGAGAAAAACAGGCTCCTGAAATCTGATTGGTCTATTTTTGGACCAATCAAATGGCAGGATCCTATTTTTCAGTGATGGGATGAGTGGGGACCCCTACATATACCCATCAATCGATAGAGCATCCTGGATTACCCTGTGTTTGGCCCGAACATGCCCATCGCTTTCCCTTACAATAAGGGAAAAAAATTTGAACCCCCTCGGGTACCCCTATAATAGGACTTAAGGAGCCAAGGGTACCCCCCAATAGTATAGGACCTAAGGACCTAAGGCTACTCGTATAATATAGGTCTTGAGGATCCAAGGATACCCCCACAGTATGGGACTGAAGGACGTAAGGGTACCACAATAGTATAGCACTTGAGGGCCTAAGAGTATCCCTATAGTATAGCACTTGAGGGCCTAAGAGTATCCCTATAGTATAGCAGTTGAGGGCCTAAGGGTATCCCTATAGTATGGCATGACACAAACACTTGAACTTTAAAGAAAAAGTTAAAGTTAAAGTGCTAAAATTTTTACTTTAATTAAAGTTTAAAGTGTTTTTAAAGTTAAAGTGCCACCCCTATATAAGATACTTTTTTAAAAAAGCGAAAAAACATTAAACTAAAAGATTCTGAAGTATTAACTTTAGATTTGAATTCCTCAACCTCGAAAATTTCAGATTGATTTTTGACCATTAACCCTATCACAAACACATACACAAACATATTTTATTGTACATGGTCCTGTCTTCAGTCCAGAGAACAAATTAGCTTTTTATCTGTTTAGATATATCTGAATAATAGATTCAAAGATAAGTTCTAACTTATGAGATGAATTTTTTTTCTTTATTTAGGTATATTCTCGTTCTCGTACAGAAGAGTCCAGTAAGCATAAATTGTTTGTTTGTTTGCTTGTTTGTGTGTCCGCATTCCACTGATTGGTGCAAAGATAATGTGACAACAAAAATACCTTTTTCGTTATAAAGTTTGATTAAAGGTTTTCGGGGTCGAGGAATCGATTAGTGATGTTAATTTTTCAGACTTTTTTACAATTTTTTTGGTAAAAAAGAGGTTTTTAGCAGAAAAAGCTTTTTTTTGTAAAGTTTCACCAAAGGTTTTGGGCGCTGAGGAATATTTCGACATGAAAGTTCTGCAAATCAGACCTTTTCCTGTTCAAGATGCTGAACTGGAACGTCTCGATGAACTTAACAGAAACACACAGCGACAGTGCATTTCCTTCGATTTTTGAAATTCTATAAATAAATAGTTTGCTGATTGTTCGTAAACACTTTCTACAAGAAAGAACTGAGCGAGTCCTCGGACGAGCGTTACCTGTGCCAATAACCTATTCAATACAAACTTTAGCGTTACAAAGTTCACTAATGGTTTTATCTATTTAGGTATAGAAGAATAATCAATTCAAATGCAAGTTCAGTCTTAAAATATACTTTAATTATTGTTGTCTGTTTAAGAACGTCTAACCAACAGGAACTTTGATGCGCTTTTTGTGTGGATAGAGGAGTAAATACCTGCTCTTACTCTAATTGCGGCAAATCTAGATAATATATGATAGATGAAGAATTTAGGAGTTACGGGTAGAAATGAAGTGTTTGATGAAAAATCAGTCAGCAATACTAGACTAAGAGTATCAGATAGACTGCTTTTTACTAGGATAGAACCATTTTTAGAAGAAAAACAAGCAAGACTGAGACAGAATCATATTTTCTAGAACTTAAAAATGTTTAGACAATGGCACTCAAATCTAGAATCATAGAAAATTTAGTGTGATACCTTTTTTTACAAAGTATACAAGCCCCGAAAATAAAATATCCTGAACATCTTTCGATACTCGATCACAAAAACAAAAAAAGATGTTATTATCCTCTATATAATCTTTTCAGACATCCACTCACTATCATCAACGCTACATACCTCTCACTGAACCACCACAATAATATATCTGACCATCAGCACAATTCCAGCAATGTTGCATATCCAGAATTGTGGAGATGCCACCGCATATCCCGAATGTGGATGCCGCGTGTGTCGTTGGAGACGTGCCATCTTCTGCGGGAGATGCGGTGGCATGTCCAAAATCCTCAATATGTGACATCACTCTGAACACAATCCAAAGAACTATGCCATTGAGTCTGAGTACTATATAACCCAAAGTTAACACAGTACATTGCACACTTGACTCATCTTCACCCTCAAGTCGAAATACGGATCTTAGCAGATCTCATATTTTACTCACTCCCTTCTCCTCAATTCAGGAAGAGATTTTTGAAGTATATGCAGATTCTTTGGCATTAAATGATTCTTCCTTCGGCTGGTATGAAATTGCGATTTTGGCAGTCATTTGTTACAACTCTCCTTTGTTCGCGATCAAAAAGATCATTCCAACCGTGTCAGATATAAAGATGAAGTCATCTGAATATTTCTGTAGCCGGGATAAAATAGCCATAACCCAGATCAAAAAAAAAGCAGACGCCAAATCATACAAGATCCGAGCTTATAGGATGCATTGATTTTTTGTAAGATTTTATCAGAATCTGAATAAAGGATGTCAGCAGAAATCTTGCCAGAATGGCATGAACAGGCTTGTACACGAACAGCTATGTCGACACCAGCCTCGTCAGATGAATTTCGTTATGAAGAAAACATGCATGGTCCCAAAAACACGAATCGTGCAGTTATACAAGACCGGCTGTGAATGTCCGTTCGAAAATGCTCATCCATTGATTTTGCACGATTATTCTAGAACTGAAAATTGTTAAGAGCAGTTTTTATTGCAAAACCAAACATTTATTTCAGTCTTTACACACAAGTATATACGTCGATAAAGAAAAGAAAGTTTAACAAGTATGCATCCTTTTGAATGCTCACGAATAGCATCGACGAGATGTGAAAACAAGAATATAATTTCAAAGGAGAACGTGGCTGTTCAATGATCGATCGTGATGGATTACTTAAGCGAACATACCCAGCAGTTATCCAAGGAATGATGCTGAGTTTTAGTGACGTAATCAACTAAATTTTGATGTGGCTGAGCTCTTCTGCAAACAGCTGAGCCACGTTAAAAATAGCTTCAGCTTCATCTACAACCATAACTGTAACTACTAAAGAGACTGCTTGACAGCAATAGACAAAAGGATATAATGATAAGAAAGTAGAGATATAAGTAGAGATAAAGGAGCGTGGGCGAAAAGCCATCGAGATAGCTAAAGGGATGCAGGTAAAATAATAGTTAGAGGATATAAGTACAACGCTTTGGCATAGAGCTGCAGCCTACCGACAGTGGATTATAGGCTTAAGGGTATGGGCACCGGATATAAGTATAATACTATATTCATAAGAATGTGGATAAGAAGTTATATCTATATGGCTATATTTATAATGGTATACCGATTAGAGTATGTATAGGATGGTATTTTTCATGGCTGTTTTACGGCAAGAATGCAGTGGAAGATTGTGTACATAGTTCGCTCTATGTGACAAATTTGAAAGTTGGTGAGATATACGTCTTCGCGTTGGTTAAAGTTATTATATAACTTATAAATAAAGGGAAATGGTCGCTTTATATTGTATAACTCACCGTAAAAAGCGATGAAAATGTGGTGAAATCAAAGTCTATAATATTGTATGGTCAAACAAGATCCTATTGTCGTATGGTATACGAACATTGCTGCAATTATTGCCGTAAGCTTTCCGAAACCATAACTTTGCATACGATCTTCCGTAGAATCTTATATGATCGTGTACGATATTGAACTAAGATTAGATATGATTGTACAATAATCAGTGATTGATCTTA
The DNA here is from genome assembly GCA_905250125.1 of Rotaria sordida. Taxonomy (NCBI): domain Eukaryota; kingdom Metazoa; phylum Rotifera; class Eurotatoria; order Philodinida; family Philodinidae; genus Rotaria; species Rotaria sordida. The sequence continues at coordinate 65,895 of CAJNOL010000858.1, forward strand.
GTGACCGATTGTTTGATCTGAAAATAATTGCTCCACTTAACCTCAAGATAATTTGAATTCCTCGTAAGAAATGTAGGTTATGTAATTTTTCGTGATTTTTAGATCATTGGAATATCCAAAAAGTCTACACTAGTTGATCAGATCCTTAAGAAAGGTCAAAATGCGTCATAGTCTACTTGGCTCATCCGCTTGCGCACTTCTTGGAGGAATTTATGTGATAGGATATGTCATAGACAATAAAGAGTATCCAAAAAGAAGAAGAATCAGTCGCGACAAAACGGTAATGTTGATAGTTTTTAATGAACCTCTCTGATACTTAACACCTAAGGAAATTTTCATTTACTTTCAGAGCCATTCATCATACTCTGGTTGTTTCGATGGTAGAGGAAGGAAAAAAGAAAAAACCAGGGGGACTACCACACATCATTACATAAAAAATGAGAAAACGAACAGAAAGAAAGAGATACATAAAAAGCGTAGTTGGTGTCAGTTGTTCGCAATGTTTATCAATATTGATAAATGATTTTCTTCAATTCTTCATTTTCGTGCTCTTGACTCTTCCATAGTTCAGGATCGCTACAGTCATAATATTTGTTTAGATTTTGTATATAAGTACGAAGTAAACTGTTGCTAAGAGCGTCGTAAGTATTATAGGTTTGAGGGTCGTTAGTTAGTTTTTGTCTAATGGCACGTTCACATTGAATTATCTGAGAAATATTAAAGAAGATAAGGCTGGGATGAAGACTGTCAACACAAAATTGTTTCGTATAGTTATATAACTGCACAACGAAAGGATATTCGTCGGCAATATTTCGAAGTAGACCCCCATCACACTTTGGAAGGTCTCTAGTTGTTGGATTAAATAATTTCAGGTTGGCTAAACACTCAGTTGATAGTTGATTTTTATTATGCTTGATGTTCTCACGACAATCTGACATGTCAAGCATAGTTTGGTGAACATCTCGTGTATCAAACAGAAAATCCCTCTGTAAAGGACAGCAAGTCCATAGAGTTTTAAGTAAATTATAATATTCACGATAGAGTTCTCTTGATGTAAACAAAGAACGATACGGTTGGAGTATTTGCCGAATTCGACGCATGTCCGAAATGACTCTCATTTTCGCTGCATTTGGCTGTCGATGAGATACATTATGCGGTAAAGAAGTCGTTAAGAATGTACTACTAAATATCGGAAAGAAGCTAATAATCGTTATAATGAATAAAAGGTGGCCGTATGACATCATTTGAATAATTGACGAATATGTTAGCTTATGAAGTTCGGATGATATGTACGGAGTAGATGATGTCTGTTATATATATATAGATATATATACAGAGAGAGATTATTTTGTTCGTTTCTGGTCGACAAGATATAGTAGGGAAAACGATAGAAAGTACCATGGACACGTGAATAACTACTAATTTTTCTGCATAAGCAATTTTTCTTTGCGTTCTTTCCTCCGTCTTTTCATAGTAGCGTATCGTAAAGATTGTACGTAATACATCGAAGCCAACACGTTGATACTGTATCCAAATATAAGACAAGACACAGAACGACGAAACTAGATTTTGTCTTTCTTGTAAAGTTGATTGATACAAACTGCGGTCTTATGGTGAAACTGTCTATATCATGGACTCTCCTCATATTTACAATGCTAAAGACTAATAAATCGTAACGCTTTCTTATATCATATTGTTTTATCATTATGTTTCTTTCCTCTTTATATATATTTAGGCAATACTATGTCTTGCTGATAAGTGTAACATTTCTTTTCTCTTCTCGTATAACCGATATCCTTTCTCGTATAAGCTCGTATTGAGAGTAGATGAAGCAGTAGCAGTGAATAGAGATATGCTGATCCACGACAAACATTTTAATTTTGAGTCAAACAAACCACTATGCGTTTCTACCCTGCTTAAGAGTCATCATGATATGGCTTTAAGGCCCCCACCCCCCACCCTAAATAAAATATTCTCTAAAAGCAAGCAAATCGCATGATATTTTGGGAATATGTTGGGGCTATAGTGGGTATGTTGTGGTAAAATTTTCAGCTCGATAGCTTAAGGTTTTCTGGGGAAACTTATCAAACAAGGGTCAAAAGTAGGGTGTGGGTGTGTAGAAGTCACCACGATAATCTAATAGATTATTTCGATGTTACTAACTCAATTCTTTTTAAGTGGCATTAGTACCAGTGAAGTCGATCCAAAGATTGAATCAACACATGATACCTGAAAAATCTACCCTTGTATAAAAAAGGATAGATACACCTACAATAATAGTGGGTGTGCAGAAGTTACCACGATAACCTGATAGATTATTTGGGTGTGGGTGTGGGTGTGGGTGTGTCAAGCAAACCATGATCCAGATTTCGATCTTGCTTAAGGGTCTCATCAGATGGTTTTGACTCTGCTTAATAATTAATAATACTTATTCAAATGATTTCAATTTTTGAACAAAAATTCAAAAAAGAAATCAGAAACAAAGTACTACCATTATTATTATCTACACAGTATTCGATTGGACATCATAAAGATCCTCAACCAGAATAGATAGATATTTTTGTTATGGGTAAAGCAAATCCTAAAAGCGAGCAAATTATGAAATTATTTTCTTTAAAGGGCCGAAAAAAATCCGGGAAGTGGTTTTGAAGTCCAGTTTGAGGCACAGAAGGTGTGTTTTTCTCTACGAGATTATGGGTAACTTGATTATTCATATTGATAAAATGTATTTGGATACGCAAAGTAGATATCGAAATATAGTGCGCTCAACGAGAAGCATTGCTCAATCACACGTTTTGGTCGTGAGGTAAGCGTTGTGTTGCAGCACAATATTTTTGATAGAAATGAGTAAGTTTCAGTAATTCTGCTTCTGGCAAGAGACTACCACTCTCTAGAATTAGTACTGGGTGTAGGGTGTGGGCGTGGGTGTGATTGTTTACAGATATGACTTTAAAGAAAGTCGAATCCAAAGCTACCAAGACATGTGTTTCTATTACCGCTAAGATAATCACTTATCAATTGCTTAAGATTAAAAGATGTTAAATAGATGGTAACTCTCCTACTGCAAATGTCATAGTTAGAAGTTTTGTGAGAAAAACTCCTAAGCTAATAATACTCGCATTTATCTATATAAATATAAAGAAGAAATTTTGTCTGTTTGTCTGTTTGTTCTTCATGCATTTGGACACAGTACGAGCAAATGCGACCAAACTTTGCATGGTATACCTTTTCGTCCAGGGGAAGGTCAAGACGGGATCGGCGCCCCCGCAGGGGGTGAGGAGGTTCTCAGAGAACTACTAATTAACACTTTGCGAGCAAGCACAAGACAGATACCTAGGGATTTTCGAGGGTGCTGAGCTCGAATCTGCGGCCCATTTGCCTCGAAATCTGATTGGTTGGCCGATTACCAATTGGAATCCAGCTACAAAGAAACCAGGTAATCAAAATTGTGTTTTTTCAAAAAACAGTCAGGTTGGGGTTTTTAGAGGCGGTGAGTTCGCATCTGGGGTCGATTCGCCTCGAAATCCTATTATTTGACTCGAAACCAACAGGAATTCAGCCACCAAAAAACCAGCTAATCAAATTTGCATTTTCAGAAAAAACAGTCAGGCAGGAGTTTTTCGAGACCTTGAGTTTGAATATGGAGTCCATTCGCCCCGAAATCTTATTGGTTGGCCGAAAACCAATAGGAATTCAGCTGCTAACAAACCAGCTAATCAAACTTTCGTTTTCGGGAAAAAAGTCAGGCAGGAGTTTTAGAGGCGGTGAGTGCGAATCGGAGGCCCAATCGTCTTGAAATCTGATTGGTTGGCCCACAACCAATAGGAATTCAGATGCTAAGAAACCAGCTAATCAAACATATGTTTCTGGGAAAAAAGTCAGACAGGGCTTTTCAGAGGCAGTGAGTTCAAATCTGGGGTTCATTCGCCTCAAAGCCTTATTGGTTGACCCGAAATCCATAGGAAATCAGCTGCCAAGAAACCGGCTAATCAAACTTGCGTTTTTGGGAAAAAAGTCAGGTAACAGCTTTAAGAGGCGATGAGTTCGAATTAGGGATACAATTACCTCAAAATCTTATTGGTTAGCCCGAAACCAATAAGAATCGAGCTTTTTGGGAAAACGAATATCATTGGATGATCGGAGCAAGGACATTAGGAATCGGATGTCTATTGAGCTCGATATCCTTTTGGAGCACTCGTGGCTCTACTGGGTGATGCATGTCACATACAAATCGAGTTTTGGAGAAATTGGTTTCCTGGGAGTCGTGTGAGGCGGAGATTTCGAATAAGTAGTCTATCAGAAGCTTAATTTGTTCGTTATAGATATCGACTCCTTAGGTTGCTAAAAGGTCTGTCCTACAAAAATCTTTTTGTCTGTCTTTCTTTGCAACCAATTGGAATTCAGTGTGGTTCCAGCAGTGCAAAGGACAATATATCGTCGTAATTCTTCCGTTCAATAGGTATTGTGAAGGCGACGTTCTAGATCTATTAGATGTGTCGTTGTGTTTAGTTTCGATCCAAGCGAATTTTTCTTGCAGCGCTGCCGAAGAATTGATTGTCCATGTAGGCTCCTCACTAGAAACACAACTAGACAGCTCCAAAACCGGGAACGTGGCCAAGTGCGATCGAGGCCAGTTGAGATCGGGGATGATCGAGACAAGTATGTGCTCTTATAAATGCTTGACCAAGATAGGAAGTCGATAAAACTCATAAGTTTCATCAAGCTTTTCTGGATCTAGACGTGTAAGGACGAAGAATCCTTCAACTCTTATCAATTTTTCAATATCGGTATTTCATATCCGCCGAGAGTGAGAGAAGCCGAAATCGAGACTTGGAATATGTCCAAGAACCAGAATCAGAACCGGGACAAAAAATAGGATTTTATGCCTGTCTACTTTCCACTGATTAGGTTTTCTTACATATTCTCGAGTGCAATAGAAGTTTTGCTTGCATATATTAAGATTGAACTTTCCCGGACAACACCGGGTACTTCCGCTAGTACGTATATATTATCGGTTGACTGCGATACTTAGGACTATCCAAAAGTTCTAAGTCTGGTGTTACTTACTCGTATATAGGCCTCCCCCTCAAAAATCGATTTCAGGGTCAAGTCCGTTCATATCGCGTGAAATTCTCAGTATATGTTGGGGCTGTAGTGGAGAGACTATGGTAAAATTTTCAGCTCGATACCATGACGTTTGACAGAGATATCAATCAAACAAATGTCGAAAAATAGCTCATTTTCTGTCCAAGATTTCTTGGTCCAGGCTCATACTACATGTTTAAATTTTTTTTTCTGGAAAGAGCATGTAAAGATACAGAGCACCATAGAGCCCTGCTTTTTCATATTCTTACTTTTTTAGCGGAGAAAGGGAATCATAAGTTCAATGACTCAAAAAAATGGGTGTCTAGTTACATAAATGTCTGTATATATAATAAAAATAAAACTTAATTTAAAAAAAGGACTCTGTGGTTCCCTGCATCTTGACATGCTCTTTCTAACAAAAAAAAATTTAAACGTGTTGCACGAGACTGAATCGAGAAATCTTGGACAGAAGACCAAAAAATCGCAACCCGAGAAAAAACGAAGAACATTTTTTGTTTTTTTCAAAATAAGCATAGTTTTCAAGAAGTGGTTAACGAAAACCATCGAAAATTTTGGCCAAAACAGAGAGGTCCGGTGAAAAATTATATTATATCTGAAAGATCTGAAGATGGGCTATCTTCCCATGCATTTATCTCAATTTCGAAAATTCTGACGAAAATTGACTTTTTTTGAGGGAGAAGGCCTTAAGCTTTAAGAAACTTTCTTTCTATATAATCTGATAGAGAAAAGAATGCTCTACTTTTCTATGCTATATGATGATACTTCGACTAATATCATGGTAGTAAATTTTCGATAAGAGTTTTTCGCTATTATTTATACTCGTAGTACTAGATCACAACGAGTGAGGCAGTTTAGTTTTCAATCCCTTAATACATTGTATTAACAATCAAAATGTGCTATAAGATGCAGCGTGAAAAGCTCTACAATTTGCATAAGACCACTTGTTTTATTGTTGCAGTTGTATTTTTAAAATGAACAACATTTTGACTGATGAAATTTCGACGATGATAAATAGATAATGCTTTTGATACGCGGTGATTTCAGCTTTTTTTATTCATCATTTCATTACTTGATATGTCTTATCAAAAGAAAACTAAATACACCACAATACGCAGCGTGAAAAGCTCTATAATTTTCACAACAAAGCGTAATGTCATTATTTTCAAAAACAGGAAAATTCTGTGCAACCACTTTTTGCAATACACGAAATTTGATCTCTCTAAACTTTGTTCAGTTTGAAAATAAAAAGTGCAACTATAAAACAAGTGGTCTTATGCAAATTGTAGAGCTTTTCATGCTGCATCTTATAGCACATTTTGATTGTTAATACAATGTATTAAGGGATTGAAAACTAAACTGCCTCACTCGTTGTGATCTAGTACTACGAGTATAAATAATAGCGAAAAACTCTTATCGAAAATTTACTACCATGATATTAGTCGAAGTAACATCATATAGCATAGAAAAGTAGAGCATTCTTTTTTCTATCAGATTATATAGAAAGAAAGTTTCTTAAAGCTTAATATACGGATAAGTAACACCGGACTTAGAACTTTTGGCTAGCCCTAAGTACATCGCTGACTACAGTTATGTGGGTACAAACGAATGTGAAGTACTGTTTGCACCATTGAGCATCTTCACAGTCATATCGATAGAACAGAGTTCGGATAAAACATGGTATGTCATACTGGAAGTAGCTGAAGAAGATATTCAAATCAAATCGGATATTGATCATGTGAGTAGGTTATATTTTCGGCATGATGTCGACGCCGAAAAACTTGGTAATCTTCTATTGATATTTGGTCGAAATGAGAAAGCAAATGAACTCTATCACTACGCCGTTGCTCGCTTTTTAGCAACCAGTAACACTGATGATCCTACTGTTTGTCACAAACTCGGTAGGCTTTATGCCCACTTGAGCAATCATACTCAAGCTTCGAAGTACTTTCAACATGCTCTTAACAAAGCCAACAACGATACGAGTAACATGTTACGGAACACAATTATTCTTGCACTGGTAGACATGGTTGAAGTGTATCTGGCTCTTCATGATTATCAATCTGCAGAACAGAAGTACGTCATTTTATTCAGGATGCTGAATTCTGACGAGTGTCAACATGAAATTATCAGTCACATTCGTCTTGCTCTTGCCTGTAGAATGAACCAAACAGGTAAAGCGCTGCACAATTGTAACGCCGCGCTTCACTTAGTAGCAACCGACGACCATCTCTTGCGATGGCAAATTCATACCATATGTGAAGATGTACATGCTGCTCAGTGCGAATACGAACAAGCATTTGCTCAATATTATAAATCTCTCGAACACCCAATGAAGATTATGCCGGCGGACAGTCACATCATCGGCCAAGTTTTCGTAAGTTTAAGCGGTTCATGCGAAGATTTGAATCGATCACAAGAAACACTTGTTTGTGCCAAGCACGCTGTCACTATTTTCGAAAGAACACTACCAGAAGGTCACAAAGGCTCATATAATGCTCTCGTGCAATTGGCTAACGCGTACTTTGCTCTTGGTGAATATCAGCAAGTGCGTATCAATCATTCTCGTGCACTGGCCATAGTATCTATTGATAACGCCTGGTTTTCCCAGTGGCAGCTTGCGCAGGTACATGAAAAACTAAATAATTTACGTCATGCTGAGCATCATCTTCTCGAAGCTCTTACGTATGCATATCAATCTAACCAAACAAATATATCTGATTTACATTTACTCATTGCAAAAAACTATTGAATGCAAGATCGGTTCAAGTTGGCTTACAAACACTCACTGCTAGCAGTCGATGTAGGTACCCCAACTAACACATGGTTTCATGGCGTACGCCATTATGCTATTACTTGTGAAGCTTACAGGCAGAGCAAATACCAGCAAGCATTCGATTTTGTTAGCAAAGGTATTGATCTACTTAGTAGAATAGATTTAAACGCTAATCCTATATTAAACAAGGATAAAATTAAGGGAAACATGATCAGCATGTATACGATGGCAGGCGAAATACAACGGCGCTTGAGGGCTGGACCATTTCCTCCTTTCAAAGAGAAATTGTTCCACTTCAAGCAGAAATCGTTAAACCACAAAAAGTCAGAGAGAAACGCTTTTAAAAGACATATCACTTTCATTGTTTAAATAGAAGGTGAAATGCTTTATCCATTTCTCTATTTATAAAGGGAAATGAATTTATTCAAAGAGAAATCGATTATTTTATTTTGTGTCTTATATAGGATTTTCTAACAGATATGGATTTTTTCCAGCAGAAATGGTTTAAATAGCAGGAGAAATGCTTCATCCATTTCTCTATTTATAAAGGGAAATGGATTTATTCAAAGAGAAATTGATTATTTTATTTTGTGTCTTATATAGGATTTTCTA
>CAJNOL010000858.1:74395-89805 GCA_905250125.1 Rotaria sordida
AAAGAGAAATTGATTATTTTATTTTGTGTCTTATATAGGATTTTCTAACAGATATGGATTTTTTCCAGCAGAAATGGTTTAAATAGCAGGAGAAATGCTTCATCCATTTCTCTATTTATAAAGAGAAATGAAATTCATTCAAAGAGAAATCGATTATTTTATTTTGTCTCTTATATAAGATTTTCTAGCAGATTTGGATTTTTTCCACATGAAATGGTTAAAATAGCTGGTGAAATGCTTTAACCATTTCTCTACTTACAAGGAGAAACGGATAACATATAATAGATTATATGTATATATATATATATATTTTTTTTCTTTCTTTCCATTTCTCCTTGTTGAACCATTTCCCTCTGAAAGAAAAACCATTTCCCTTTAAATTCAAGTATATGCACAATATCATATAATAGATTATATGTATATATATATATATTTTTCTTTCTTTCCATTTCTCCTTGTTATGCGTGACTATATGTGGGGTGAAGCATTTCTCCATAAACGGGAACAATTTCCCCAACGACTTCGTACTATTGTCCACTGCTGCGGCGCTTAGGTCATTTTGCTCAGGCACGTTAATTCATTCAATATGCAATAGCATTTTCTTTCGAAGAACAGGAGATACATCTCGATACTATTTTTCCCAGTCGAATAAAAGCTTACATTTTTCTGGACCAAGGCTTTCTCGATGAGGCCCAAGAATGGGCGTGTCGAGTACAAACTCTCATTTTATCATAAGCATTATGCAGTGCTCATGCATAATTTATTCTTGGTATGATCAACTGTCAACAGAGCAAAGTTGAACAAGCCCGTTGTGATTGTAGCCGATCACAAAGAATACGTATCTCGATTGAACAAGATCCATTGCCACTCAGAGCACATGTACATTGACTTTTAGGCGACATAGATCATGTAGAAGGTCGGTTGGATCAAGCCCGAGAACGGTACTTACTTGCTGATCTGATTAGAAAAGGTCGGCTTCCGAGTAATCATGCTGATCATGCTCTCACTTTACAAAGCATGGCATTGTTATATCAGACCAAAAACAATTAGAAATAAGCATCGAATAAGTTGCAAGAAGCACTTACTATCCTACAGCAATCCTTGCCTGAGAACCATATAGACTTAGCGCGTACTCAAATGATGTTGAGCACAGTAAAACTGCTTCAAAATAACGATGACGTCGCTCTTCAACATCTCTTGAAAGCACTACACATATTTGATTAGTCAGAACTGCCTAACAAACATTATGATCGATGTCATGCCGAAGAAATGAAGCGAATGCTCATTATTTAAAACGGAAGTTTTCGTATGAAAAAGTCAACAATGAGTCGAAATTGCAGAATATGAATGTAGATGTGGACGCGAATGTAGTTCTTCTTCAAGTTCAGAACCAGACCTACACTTAGAGCTACATACCCACTAAAGTCCTGAGTGGGTGTGGGTGTGGGTGCCGCCCATCTTAAAAAGTATTCTGAGTGTGGATGTGGGTATAGGGTTGGCAAGGAAGAAAAAGCGAGACTCAAAGAGTGCGTACTCCATTTTGTACTGTAGCTGTACTCCGCATCTACTGCACCTCTGTCCCAGCTGTACTCCACCCGTACTCCAAGTGGACTCCACTCTTACTTCATCTCTACTTTCCCGTAACCAACTATACTGTAGTTCGTGTTGGACAGTATTCACAGCCTGTATATTCTGATAGCGCTTGAAATTCTGTATTGTCCTGCACGTTCGTCTACCATCTTGTATTCATGTATTGTAAAAATAATTTGAGCACAATGAAGACACCCTAAATTGGCAAGTACGAAACATTTAAGTTTTCTCGCTTCTGTTTTAGTTTTTCTTGTCCAAGTATCAGTGCTAAGTAAAAAGATTTCTTCAAAAGTTATTACGCATTCAGTCAGAGCTTCAAATTCACTATCATCATATATATATTTTTCTTATCTTACATTTATATCCTGACGAATAATTTGAGCATTCTGCAGGTATTCTCTTTAACAAAGCGGAAAAAAGAGAATTTTTTAACTATAGCTTTCTTTTTTTTGTTTCAAAAGTTCGGAATAATCGAAAAAGTACCGCATAGACAGAGCATATAGTTATTTATGCAAAAATCTATACATATATTTAGAGTAAACTTGAAACAGAAAGGACGATGGTTTAAGAAAGCAGTCCTTTTTGCACTTTCGAAGAAGAGTGTCTAAATATTAACCGATTTATTTTTCAACACATAATTTCAAGACCAGCCAAAAATTCATAAAATAAAAGGGAATTTTAAGCTCCATCAGTATCTGTTATTACTTTTTTAAACTGCATTTAGATAGTAAGTGTGACTTAAAAAAGAATAAACACCAGTGAATTTTCATACTTATTAATTCAGGGTGTCTTCATTACGGTCAACTAATTTTTGTACTAGATATATGTAACATCACTGTAAAAAATAGGCGTAGAATAATCAACCCTTCAAAAGGGTTTATTATCCTTATAAACGCTTCCATATACCCTTTTAGTGTCATAAACCCTTTCATATACCATTTTCCTTCATAAACCCTAGGAAGGGTATATTATTCGTTGCACTTTCATAAACCCTTTAGGGTATATGACTTGTAATATCCCTTAAAGAGTTTATTAACTTCATAAACTCTTCGGAAAAGGGTTTTTTATTCTACGGTTTCTTCTAAATGGTATATTAATAAACGTTTTTTCGAAGGGTTTATGAAAGTGCAACGAATAATATACCCTTCCTAGGGTTTATGAAGGAAAATGGTATATGAAAGGGTTTATGACACTAAAAGGGTATATGAAAGCGTTTATAAAGCTAATAAGCCCTTGTGAAGGGTTGATTATTCTACGCCTATTTTTTACAGTGATGGTAGAAGAATATGGAGGAAGGTAGAGAATTTCAAGCACTATCAGAATATATAATTACTTTTTTAAAATAATAATTTCTCAAGTTATCGTAAGTGTAAAAATTCATTGCGGCGACTATGACAAAATCTGATCCGTATTGGGTTTTTAAATATATATTTCTATATAGATGATATACTCAATATACTGACTAAATGAATTGGTGAAACACGATCTGAAAGGAGCGCTCAAAAAAATACAGGGTAGAAATTTGAAATCCTCGCCTTCTTCTCTTCCTCTCTCCCGTTTCAGGCAAATTAACTAGTTAGCTAATTAATTAAATTATAAGCGAACAAACTAATGAATTCAATAATGAATTCATTGACTAATATCTCATGAATATTTTGGTAGTGAATCATTAATGAGCCGTCACAGACCGTAAAAACTGGCTCCATAGACTATGAACGATTGTCACAGATCTTTCAATCCATGATTCGCAATTATATATCACTTGAAGCTCAACAGAATATTTTAAAGTTCTTCTTTGTAGCAGTCATAGAGGATTAAGAAGAAAGTGACGACTAAATCAGTCCCAATGTGTATCGAAGAGAACAATATTCGCGTGATTAGTCACAAGAACTACATTGTGTTTCACACTTAAGCCCCGCAAGAGCGGCACTAACAGCATTTCTCCATCGTTTATGTTAAAGTAGGGTTCGTAGAGACCCAGATTGAGTAGCTTACTTGGCGTGGCCATCTATTCTGTTTGCATAGTGCGGACAAGCTGATTCCAAATTGTGAACAGTTTTTTTTCCAATATATTCTGATCTTAGTAATTGTCAAAGTTTCATGAACAATGGTTCATTGTTATTTACGATGACCCCTTGTGAAACGGCTAGAGCAGACAATTTTTTTAATGTTGCAATAGAAGCGTTCATAAAATACTTTAGAGTTTGAAAAATTATTGGTAAAAATATTTTATTTTGATCTTAGTCACTCATGTGAAAGATATGCACTACTAGAAACAACAATAGGTCTTATATCCGATCCAACAGTAAGAGCCATCTCCACGCTTGTCGGTTCTAATTGTTGTCATATTGATTGGGCAGACGGCTGAAATGAAGCAAAACGGAGCGTTTCCCCTCCAGAGACATTTGCGTCCCGCCGTTTCTATGATAATTTTATAAATGCTGGATGTGGAGCCCAAACTATTGAACATTATCGTAGCCAACAGCAATAGTACAAAGCAGTTATGATTAGCGAACATTTTATATCTATTGAGAAACAAACACATGTAAAGCAAATAATGGACGACAGACAAAAATACGCAGATCAAAAATCTAGACGGAATATTTTGTTAGATGAGATAAAATTCTAGAAAAAAATCATCGTCACTCACCTGTTATTTTAGGCCATATAATAAGACTCTTGACAGATCTTACCGACACATAGGTTTTTATAACTTTATAGCAATATATTAAAAGACAAAAAGATCTTTGAAGAATCTTACTACCCAGCTTACAGTAAAACTTCAGAGATGATGATTTTTCGTGCAGTTTTCATCTTACCTTGAAAAATCAGAGAAGATCAGAGATAGCATTTTATAATATCTTACCATGCAAGTTTTTGACCCAGGTAATTCTTCTTTACCAAAGCCATAAAACATTGGGGTACGGTTTTATAAGGTAAAATAAACTTCTCTCCAAAGACCGGGAAACTATCGAAACATTTGAAAAAGAGCCGAAAGTAAGTGCTCATTTTGCACTTTTCGATTCCTGGAAAATATACTTAACGACCGCATGCCATAATATGTTTATATTTATGAAAAAGTGTAACCTTTTCTTTCACAATGAGCATGCGAGTTATCATTTCAAGACCTTATAAATAACTTTTTTCGTCGCCGAGGAGAACTAATTACTATTCCGTACTCTTTATATGTACGACATCGTGCCGCATATTTTACGCAGATGATTGAATTAGGAAGTCTAGATATTTCGTCTTGATCGAGTTTCGTCAAGCGGACATACTCGTTCGAAATAAAAATACTTGTATTAGGACTACAGTATCAGATCGTAATCGCATCAAGTTTAAAGCAGAATAAGAAGATATCATTATTTGGAGTAAGATTTAAAAAATCTCGCAAAACAGTAGTTTAGTAGTGTGGAAATTCAGAACTCCAGTAGAGTCGAAATTTTTGATTGAAAACATGACGGTACCAGTATTAGTATGTCAAAAGATGCAATAATATACTGCAAATCTTAGTAGAATGAGCGATTCTATCTTCAGTACGTTTCATATAAGGCATGATGTAAGCACGTTCTGGGAAGTACGGTAGTGCGGAAGGCAATTTTCACGAGAACGAGGAAGAAAATGATGGAAGAACATACCGACTAATAAATAGATGTAGAATGTCTAGTTCTATCTGTTCTTCTGATGGAAAAGCTTCTTTTTCTCTGCATAACGCGAATATTCTTTACCCATAGTTATTAATGTGTTCTCATATAGAGATTGCAATATAGCGTGTCATGTCTGTTCTCACCCATCAATTAACATCACTGATATATCTTGTTTCATTCCCCAAAATCAAAGTAGAATGATGTGTATGCTGTATTGTCCTTGAGATAAGACATTTCGACGTTGCAAAATGATATCATACATACCAGAGGAGGCTACTTAATAAAATGGTATATTCTAGCAAAGTCTTACGGAACATTATCTTGTAAAGAATATGTATGATGTCTCATTTTGTAATCTACATTGGAATGTTTTCTTTTGTCAATCAATTAGATAAAACGTTTTCGAATCAACTGAAAGGGCTCACTGCCAAGCTAACAAATTGAAATATTGAAATTTTACCGCATTTGGATTTCTAGTATATAAACATTAGGATATGAGAATTATTCACATCCATTTCATATATGATCTACTGAATATTTTAGCAGTGCAGTTCAAGAATCTTTCTGAGATTTATCGGTTAAATAAGGTCATGTTAATCGTTTCTACATCTTCTGAAAATTCAGGAGTATCGTAATACAAAAAGATCAGCTTCAATTCATTAAAACTTATAAATCATCGATATTTATAATTTTAGTTTAGCTAAAATGAATGGATTATACGGGATACATACTTATTTTTTCAATATGATCACTACAAATATAGGTGTATTTTTACTGTCAAATGATAGTATCGAAATACTAAATAATTTTGCTGTTATCTAAAGACATTTTTCTTCTCAGAAATATTAACGGCTAGTTCATCCTTTCTTTTGTGTTCGATGATTGTGTTTCATAACGTAATACGCATTACATCATTTTTTTTCTCCTTCTACACACGAGTGATAGAATACTATAGCAAACGTGAATCTTTTAAATATTTTTAAACCATATTCATCATTTATATAGGTTAAAGAGTTATCATAAGAAGATAGATCAATGAAAAACAAACCGATCTATATCTTTAATAAATATAAATCAATCTGCTAATTTCAACTTTTGCTTTTCAGCAACCGATTAAAATTAAAGGGTGTGGGTGTGTTTTTCATAGAAATGATTCAAAGCAACATACGACGCGTTTCGACCTTACTTAAGGGTCATCATCAGGTATATTTTGAATCTTAAAGAATAGTGGATATGGATAGTTGTGGAGTTGCTAAAGAAATGTTTATGTTGAAGTAATATTGTTTTGTATGTTGTGAAGTTGATTAACCGGATGAATTTGTTCTGATGGTTGAAATCGTATAGTTTTTGCTGATTTGTTTGGAAGCCTTGGAATTTTCTATATTAATTGGTGTTTGTGCAGATGATGTGATCGACGGCTGTCATAGCAGTTCGTGTTTCGGCGTGACGATGTGAGCTGTGAAATGGACGTGCTTTTGGATGGTTGGTGTTTGTGTGTGGTTGTCGGTAGTGGACGAGGCGTTTGGTGTGAACTGGTCGGTTTATTTTAGTTTATGAAGTGTGGTTTATCTAGTAGAAAGCAATGTTAACTTTATAATACTTTTGTGATGTTTTTGAGAAAATGTTTTAGGATTTAGATAAAGTATAGAAGTAGCAGTAGAATATTATTTATTTTGAGTAATTGGAAGAAAGAGATACATTGTTATTACTTTTTCAGAAACGAAAATGTTTGTTTTCGGTATTATTTTTTGTAGTGATCAGTTGTATGTCGAGATTGATGGACGTTTGTCTTTTTTCTATACAGGTCAGCACTGCTTTTGAAGGTTTCTTGTGGATAAAGAATGTTTCTAGTGTCGAATTTGTACTTGTTACTAGTCGAACTTTAACATTTTTCACAGTTGATGCGTCGTGTGCATAATATGTTCGCCACCATTTGTTAAATTTGGTTCGGAAGTTGGTCGAGTTAGAACTGTCGAAGAGATAGCGTGGATATATTATGTTTGGATCCCATATCTTCTGTTGCAATACTGTTGGTGATCGAATCGGATCTTGTGTCATAAGATGTAGCTGTTTTTCACGTTGTATTGGTTGGTGCAACGATTGTTGATGTAATCGCTGATAAACTTGATCATTCAATTCGTGTACAACAGGCATGGCATTGTTCAGTTGGAAGAATCGATAGAATTGTTTTTTGATGAAATTTGGTGGATAATTATTTAATAATATGGACATATCAATACGAATACATGCTGTATTGAAGTTCTGTACGTCAGAACAAATACGAGCAGCACGTAGTAGAGCAACATATGGTATATTACGATGAATATGTCGTGGATGTAGGGGTGGGATATTTACTTTACTTTTTAGTTACTTTACCAAAGTAAAGTAACTAAAATAGTCCCTTAGCTACTAGTAAATAGTAACTACATATTTACTTAGTTACTATTGTGCGTTTCAAAATAAAAGGCAGGTGGCCATTCTTTGAATAACTTTCCTTGAGCGCAAGATATAGACCTGCGCCTTTCACCATTCGAAAGAGCGATGTCTGGCCATCGATCGGTATAGAACTCATTAAGACGAAAGATAAATTTTCATAGGTGCTTTTGGGTCACTATTTTTTTCTGCGATTATTTTCATCAATTTCCACAATAATCTCAACTCAAATTATATCAAAATGTAGCTCAAAGTGTTCTTCTTTCGCTATAAAAGTATCATGTCTTTTATTGGCTGTCAACCTTTTATTCTAAGCTGATTTTCAAAAACAAATGTTAATATTATGGCGAAAAAAGGGTAGTTTGAGCTACATTTTGATATAATTTGAGTTGAGATTATTGTGGAAATTGATGAAAATAATCGCAGAAAAAAATGGTGACCCAAAAGCACCTATGAAAATTTATCTTTCGTCTTAATGAGTTCTATACCGATCGATGGCCCAGACATCGCTCTTTCGAATGGTGAAAGGCGCAGGTCTATATCTTGTGCTCAAGGAAAGTTATTCAAAGAATGGCAACCTGCCTTTTATTTTGAAACGCACAATAGTAACTACAAGAACCACACTTGAACAATAAGCGAAAGCGAATTTGAAGCAGTACGAAGAAGAAAAAAAACAATGACAATAGCAACAATACGACGATATGACATCCAAATTATTTACCCTTATTGCTTTTCTTAAACATTTATTTTTTACACTGTATCCACCTACTAAGATGGACAAGGCGAGAAGTTATAGAAATGAAAAAAAAAGAGTTCATATTAGTTTATTACGAAAATGTAAGCTAACGATATCTCACATTGTGTAGAATGTACAAAGAAATCAAAAGGAATATAAGAGAGGGAGAGTAGATAAAATACAATCAGTTGATAATGATATTTAGCAAAAAAAGAGCAACGACACATTTATATATATTTAGAGTACTATGATATATAACATCTTATTTGAGTCAATTCAACACACATATGTAGGGTGTTATCAAGTGATGTTTATATACTTCTGGAAAGCAAAAACCTGGACATAGTATCTGACCTCTGTTGACACTCGAAGAAGATTTATTGAGAAAAATAACTATGCCATTCGGTAGCTCTTGAAATTCTCAATCGAAGTATGGCTTTTGATAGCATCAGATTTGTATTTGGTAAAAAAATTGATCGAATAGAATGTCAATACCTTTATGACTTGATTCTCACAAGATTATTTTTGTCAGTGTGATTGCACTTAGTGGTCAAGATTTTTGGTCATTCTAAAAGCATCCTTTTTGAAAGACAATTATAGATTCTGATAGAGCGCAAAATTCTCTATGACTCCGAATCTTTAGCTTTTATATAACGTTCGAATCCTGACTGATAACTTCGATACAACGAAAAAACGTTCAAAGAACGTGTACGGAAATTGTTCATGTTTTTCTTTATTTTTTTTAACAATTTTTTTTTAAATTTTCAGTTCTTGTAGAGATCTTTTTCCATTAGACACATGCTAAGCTAAATAGAAGCACATAGGATTGTAGTGAATTGCATTCTCTGCCAGAATGCTTGATTGAATTTTAAAAGTCTTTTTCAATATAAATCATTTCTTCAAAAAAAGGAAAATTTTTTATGCTGATTATTTGAATGTTTTTTCGTGGCATCCAAGTTACCAGTCAGGATTCGAACGTTATATAAAAGCTAAAGATTCGGAGTCATAGAGAATTTTGCGCTCTATCAGAATCTATAATTGTCTTTCAAAAAGGATGCTTTTAGAATGACCAAAAATCTTGACCACTAAGTGCAATCACACTGACAAAAATAATCTTGTGAGAATCAAGTCATAAAGGTATTGACATTCTATTCGATCAATTTTTTTACCAAATACAAATCTGATGCTATCAAAAGCCATACTTCGATTGAGAATTTCAAGAGCTACCGAATGGCATAGTTATTTTTCTCAATAAATCTTCTTCGAGTGTCAACAGAGGTCAGATACTATGT
Organism: Rotaria sordida; assembly: GCA_905250125.1. NCBI lineage: Eukaryota > Metazoa > Rotifera > Eurotatoria > Philodinida > Philodinidae > Rotaria > Rotaria sordida. Next base: position 84,094 of record CAJNOL010000858.1, read on the forward strand.
CCAGGTTTTGCTTTTCGAGGGTTTATACAGGGTGGCCCATAAGTAATACTCCGATAAGAAATTCAAATATCCCCGCTATATGATGACCAAACTAACTAAAATTTTTACCCATGATAGAAGCATACTTAAATTTGTTTCACACAAGACGAATCAACTAATTAAGAGGACCTAAAAAATCCAACCAAAAATATTTCCATTATAATTGGATATTTGTTCTATAAAATACAATGAATATCGATTTTCAAGATTCTTCTTGTGATGCGATAGAGAAAAGTTCAAAATCATTTTATCTTTTTTATTTTGTAGAACAAAAATCCAATTATAATGCAAATCTTTTTGGCTAGATTTTCTAGGATGGCTTACAAGTGAAAAACCGTTACCGATACCGATCGCCCAAGACTACAACAGTAATTAGTCGATTTGTCTTCTATGAAAAAAATTTAAGCGCATCTCTATCACTGGTAAAAATTTCAGTTAGTTTGGTCGTTATATGACAGAGAAATTTGAATTTCTTAGCGAGGTATTACTGATGGGCCACCCTTTATATATACTGGAAACTCCTTTATCTCATCTGGTATTGAAGATGACTCCTTGACAAGAGGTCAAAAGCTTTATTAAATCTCATGAGAGTAAATAAAAAATAGATTGATCAGTTTATTTTGCAATTGATTTGTCTCTACACTTGAGAATGAGAATAGTTCCGTTCATTGTCAGTGCTCTTCATCTTGCTCTAGCTAATATGATTGTAGGGGATGGAAAAATTAAAAAAGGTAAGAAGACTACTCAATATCATTACATAATGAATAAAAGAAAGATCAGAAAGGGGAAAACCGTAGAACAAAAAAAAGATACAAAAAAATGCGACTAATATCGATTGCCGGCAGTTTTTATAAATATTCAAGCATGGTTCTCGTCAATTCTTCATTCTCCTTGTCTTGACTCTTCCACAATTCAGGATCGTCGCAGTCATAATATTTATTTAGATTTTGTACGTAAATATTCAGTAAATTAGTGCTAAGAGTGTTGTAAGTGCTGTAGGCTTGAGGATTGCTAATGAGTTCTTGTCTAATGGCACGTTCACATCGAATTATCTGAGAAATATTAAAGAAGATAAGACTGGGATGAAGACCATCAAGACAGTAATTTTTTGTATAGTTATATAACTGCACAACGAAAGGATGTTCATCGGCGATATTTCTCAGCAGACCTCCGTCACACTTGGGAAGGTCGGTAGCTGCAGGATTAAATAATCTCAGATTGGCTAAACACTCAGTTGACAGATGGCTTTGGTTATGTTTGATGAGTTCACGGCAGTCAGACATAGCAAGTAAAGTTTCATGAACGTCTCGTCTATCGAACAGAGAAGCTCTCTGCAAAGGACAGCACGTCCATAGGGTTTTAAGTAAATTATAATATTCACGATAGAGTTTTCGCGAGCTAAGTAGAAAATGAAATGGTTGAAGCATTTGCCGAATTCGACGTATGTCCGAAGTTACTCTTATTTTCGCTGTTTTGGGCTTTCTATCAAATGAATGATACTGTGGTAATGTTGTTAATAATGTATCGATAATTATTGGAAGGAGAATAATAATCGTTATGATAAATAAAAGACAGCTACGTGACGTCATTAAATTAGTTAATAAAAAGAAAATTATTCGAAGAATACACGAATATGTTAAATGATGTATTTTGAATGATATTCACGGAGCAGATGATGCTTGCTTTATACATATATCGATTATTTTATCCTTTCTTCGTTGACGGGAAATACTACAGAAAGAAATAAAAATATCCATCCACATACGGACAACTACTAGCTTCTATCATAAACATGCTTTTTATGCGTTCTTTTCTCCTTCTTCTTCTTCTTCTTTTCATGATAAGACATCGGAGCCAACACGCTGATTCTACATCTAAATATCAGAAAAGACACAGAACGTGGAAAATAGACTTCTTCTTTCTCATAGAGTTGACTAATACAAACTACAAACTAATGAGAAACTGTCAATGTCACGGACTCTTATCATATCTGTAATGTCGTACGCTGATATATCATAACACTTTCTTATACAATATTGTTTTACCATTATTCTCTCTTTTTTCCTCGCATATATCCAAGTAATATCATATCTCACTGATTGATGTAATATTTCTTTTATCTTCTTATGCAACGAATATTTTGTCTTTTATGAGTTCGCGTCGAAAGAAGATAAGGAAGTAGTCATAAATATGAACGAATAATTGACACAATGCATTTTGATATGACCAAGGACTTTATTAGGTAGCAAAAGATATTTTCATGTAGTTGCCAATTTTAATTAAATTAAAAAAAAATAAAATCTTTTAGTTTTAATTTCGATTGATTTTAAAAGCAGTAGATAATTATGGGCTTTTAGTAGATATTCCGTTAGCATTTATACTTGTATACAAAATAACGATGCACAAATGTGTAAAATGCGCGACATCAAAAAATAAGTGAGAGTGGCTCTAAAATGATTACATTCTATCATTAAATAGTTTCAACCTTCTGATCATTGCGTGCAAGAATTTATTGAAAAACCCATGAAGTTTTAAGAATAGAAAGTCATTCCTTTATATTTCATCCGATTTGTATTATATAATCTCCTCGGCTGCGTCAATTCGCGGAAAAGAGTCTATTAAACTTGTGACATTCACGATTAGTAGCACAATGCATAATATCTCGAGTCCAATCAGAAATCCAGGATGAGAGTGATAGTGAGTTCCACATAAACAACTACCACAATCCGTATTTCATCTAAATTACGAGAATCACCAGGTAGGATTAAACTTTTAGATATTACTGAATCAGGGTGTGGGTGTGGGTGTGGGGTGTGAAGAGTTACCACAAAACTAAAGTTTTTCGAATTTAGTTACGATTTTTGTCAAGTGATTATGACAACAGAAAATGTGAACATCTTTTTTTTGTTTATTTTATATTTGATTTTCTCACATTCATGCACACACACACACACTACAAACATTAGAGAGTAACTAATGTCTACTGAATAACTAACGTTGCTTATGTTGAATAAATCTGAGTTTCTAATAATGACCGTATCATTTTCAAACTTTATTGAATTGATGATGTGTTTCACACTGACGAACGATTCAAATTAGCACACCAAACAAGATTATGCAGGCGACCATAGCGTTGTTCAGCATCAACACCAATCGGACAAATCATATTCAATTTGGTTTCACCATGAAGAATGAATAATGTTGCAATTATGTATCGTAGTATAATCGAGCGATCATCTGGTACTAGATCAACAGAAAAACAAAAACAAAAACAAAATACAGGAAGTACAATAATGATTGAGATCAAGATAGGTTGTTTACTTCCAAACGGCAATGATAGCCATTTTATACAAGGGTAGGTGTGGGGAGTGTAAAGTTACCACGATAACCTATAGAAAGTCGAAAGTTCTATTAATATGGATGGAATTTGTATTAATAAGGATAGGATGAGCAGAAAACTTTTGTTCAAAAAAAGAAATAGCTGTAAGTTTTCTTTTTTCATTCTTGTCACTGTGGGGATCGTTGATAGTCTTGTCGTTGCTGTTGTTGTAGTATAAGCACTATTAAAGAAGTTCATTAAAAATTCGATTGTTTTAAGATTGAGTCTATATGGAAGAGAATAGATTCGATGATAAGTTTCATTGATGGGTATTTGAAATAAGGTCATATTATTACCATTAAATAAAACGAATACCACTGCTTGAATGAATGAATCAAATAATAACTGTTTTGGTTTTTTACAAGGAAAGAGGTAGATCCTATGACACATGTCTATAGAGGTTAAGAATAAGAAAAAAAATTCATAGTTGAATGATGAAAGAGCAGATCATGATGATCATTCGATTATTATTAGCAGTATCTATCTATCTATCTATCTAGCATTTAGGGTGTGTAGTAGTTACCACGATAACCTAGTAGGTTATTTCTGATGTTACTGACTCAAAATCTTATCAAGTAGCCTTAGTACCAGTTTAGAAGATGTTGAAGTTAAATATGAATTTAACATCGATGCATGAGTGGTGTAAATATGGTTCGAAAAAGATTATTACACAGAGGAACGGTAGTAGTATATGGATTGCTTACCTATGTTTGTTTATTGCTTCCATGTGATTGATGTGCATTGTTGGTGCGATCGTGTATATATTCATGACTTGGTGTTTTGCGGAGTTTGAAGGATGTGCTCGTAGAAGTTGGTTTGTGGTTGTTACCTGAAACGAAATGAAATGTTTTTGATTATGTATTGAAAGGTTTTTTTGGGAAATGTTTATTTTATAATTTATGTGATATATGTACTAGTTTATGTATATAACAATTCTTAGATATGTATCCAATTGAATTTTTTATATAGTTTAGTTATGTTGGCGTTTGATTTGGTAATTTATGTGTTGGACGGGTGTTAGCTTGAATATATTTGTCAATGTTGCTTGTAGTTCATATGCACGACGTTGTTGCATATTGTTTTCACGTTGAACTATGACATCGGTGATAAGCTCGAGTAAATCAGTATTTTTATGATGAGATTTGGGTGTGGGTGTGACAAGCCGCCATGACCCGTGTTTCGATCTTGCTCATGGATCACTTCAGATGGCAATAGATCTAAACGATTTATAGGAAAATCGCTAGATGCAAATTTATTTAATTATAAAAGGTTTTCAATTATAAAAGATTTTCGAGATTGAGAGCATCACACGACGTTTATTTCTTGCTTAAGGGATTCATCAGATGGCTTGATCTGTAAATGGATTAAGTTAATAAATCAATCCAGTAGACCTAATTTATGTTGCTACAAATTGTTGAGTAGAAAGTGTAGTGGTAAATTAAATAGACAGTGGTGAGACAAACTGCCATGATTGTGATTTCGATCTGACGCAAGGGTCTCATCTAATAGCGCCCTAATAGTGGATTTAAAATTAATTTAAACAAGGTTGTGTCTACCTTGTGCGCTGTTTTGACGATAGATACATAGTTGAAGGTTATTTGGTAGGGAACTCAGTTCATTACTTGGTCATTGGGGTATTTGGACAATAAGTTGAATAGAGATATATGTGTATATTTGTGATCTAAAACATGAACAAATCAGTGTTTTTCCAAGAAAATGATGGGGTATGTGGAAATGGAAGTTGAAATGAAAAGATGTGGCTGGAGCTGAATCGGCAGAGAAATTTTTCAGTGTGGAGCGGAGTCGGAGTGGAGCGACTCATTAGTGCCTGGCGCTGGAGCAAGAAGTGGTCGGATCTGCCCATCTCTGAAAACGATGCACGTGTATCATAGCATTTACAGCTGACGTTTACGATAGCTTACGATAGGTTTCGACAATCGTTTACAGTCATCGTATTATTACTATAATCGTACACGATGTGTTACGATCATTGTCTACGGTAGTTGTAATATACCATAAATAATCGAATGTGATTGCCGTAAACAGTCAGTGTAAACAGCTGCAGCTTTCCGTCGTAATTCGTCGCCCACGGCTACTTACAGCCGGATGTAATGATCCTGGGTAGAGAAGAACAATACTGTATCAGATATTCAGGCAAAGATATATTAGACAGATCGAGTTGGGAATCTTTTTATACTAAATTCTAAGGTATATCTCAATCACATTTTATGAATAAATACATCGTCAGTCATGGTAAGCAAAGATTTATTTGCACAGTACATCAGTACATTTTA
>CAJNOL010000859.1:0-19353 GCA_905250125.1 Rotaria sordida
CCATTTAATGTTGTATCAACAACAACACTTAAATTATCAAATAGTGGCAATGAACGACTTGCTTATAAAATAAAAACAACAGCTCCGAAGCGTTATTGTGTTAAACCAAATAGTGGTTTTCTTGAACCACATGGCACAGCAAATATTCAAGGTTAAATTGAATTACAAAATTTTTTTTCATTATTTGAATAATTTTTATTTTGTGTTTTTAGTTATGTTACAACCACATACATCAGGTCAAGACGATGATCGTAGTAAACATAAATTTATGGTACAATGGGTTGATGTACCAAATAGTTATTCGGATGATGTAGAAAATTTTGTATGATAAAATTTAAATTTTAAAAAGAAAAAAATTAAGTAAAATTATATTTTTATTTTAGTGGAAGCAAGATTTATCAAAACTTAACGTACATGATTCAAAATTAAAATGTATTTTTAATGATGACCAACCAGCTGCTGTTGTACCAAATGATTCATATGGACATAAAGATATTGAAACAGTAAGTTAATATAGATCAAAATTTTAGGAAAAAAAACAAACTTTTTTTTTTGTTTTAGACATCAACACGTCCTGTAAGTAAATTGAATTTTTTGTATTGCTTAATAAGTGAGAAACTTGCTTGATTCTTTTTAACATTGATAATAAAATGAACCTATTTGTTTTTATTTTATTTTTTTGAATATCGTACACGTTTAGACTCAATCGACAAATGCTGTTGATAATCGTCCTCAACAACAAACTAATAAAAATGAACAACCAACATCAGCAAGTTTAAATCAACGATCAGTTACGAATACATCACGAGATACAAATCCTTTGCAAAATCAACATCAAGATCGTCAACAGGTTTTTATCTTAAAATTATTCTTTGATTATAGATTAATATACGATCTTTCTTTTTTTCTATTACATAATTAATTCAAAACTTTTCTTCATTTTTTGCTCAGCTGTCTACATTTTCTTGAGCGTATTGCGTATATACTTAAAATTAAATCTTTCTAACACTTTGATGATGATTTTCATAGAATATATCTTATTATATTTATTTATTTATTTTGTAGGATGTTAGTGATGATTCAAATAAATTACGTCTTAAACAAGAACTTGATCGTTTGAAAGACGAAAATGAAAACTTAAAAGTATGTATCATGTGCTTAGACGTTTTTCTTTTTCGTCATTTTAATTTTCAATATTCTCTTTTGCTCTGTAATTATTTTCTTAAGTTTTATTTTTGTTTTTGAAAAAAAAAATTTTTGTTTTGATTATTTGTGTATGAATATTTGTTAACATTGATGAAAATTCTCAGGAGACGAGACAATTCAATTATGATCATGTTTATAGCAATCATTATTCTCTTTGTATTGGAAAATTTTATTTAATTAATTGTAATACTTATTATTTTTAATAGTATTAATGTTAACTTTTTTTCTTTCTTGTATATTTATTGAATTGTATATTTTATATTTAATTATTTATTTATTTTTTTTCTAGGAAAAACTTAAACAACAAGAATTACGACAAAGAAGTACAGGTAGTGATCGTATTGATAATCCAGTTATTGATCGATATAAATCAAATCAACAACAACAACAAAAAGGCCTTGTACTCTTTGGTATTGCTTTAAATGAACAACTCGTTCTTGTGGCTTTTGTTATTGCACTATTATTCGGTTTTTCACTCGGTTATTTTCTTTTTTCTTGTGGTAACTAGAAAAAAATAAAATAGCATCAAATATAAGCTAACAAAACAAAAATCTAGATATAAATAAATAAATAAATAAATCTATATACATATATATATAATGCACACACTCATATTCATGTTCAATGACTTAGTTTTTATTTTATTTTTCTTGTGTGTTTTTTTTTGTGTTTCTTTGATGCGCACATGTGTTGTAGCAAAGAAAAAAAAAGACAAGATTTCAGAAACATTAATCCCTTGGGTTCTTACAGAAATAAATTTTTACAGATAGGCACCAAATCTTTATTATACGTTCTAAATAAATTGTCTTCTTTTTTTTTTATCCTATATTCGGTTCTTTTTTCCTTGCCGGTGTGTGAAAACGTTAGAAGATCTTGAGGATTTTTGTTTTTTTTTGATTGTGTGCGCTTTAACAACTTTGGCTTTGACGTTTATTTGGTTGGATGTTAGTTTCTTTTTTTTTTGTTCTTGTTCGTTGTCTCTTTTTTTTTTTTTTGTCTTGATCAATTGTAATCAGTGTGTATTGTGTGTGTACGATTCGGATAAGATTTGGTTATTAAAAAAAATGCGTAAATAAATAGATTGTTTCAATCATCTAATATAGGTTTATGTGGAGTTTGTTTTTTCATAAACTTTTCTTTTCTTGTTACTTCTATTTGTATATTCATATTCAAAAGAGAAACAAAAAAAGAAAAATTTTTGACTTATTGATTGATTTAACAATACAATAAATACGCACATATACAAACATGATTTCTTTCTTTCGTTTTTTTCTCTTCTTTTGGTTTTCATTCAAGCATTATTGGTTTTTTTTTCAAGTGTTGTCTATGATTTTCTTTCTTCTTTCTTTCTAATCGTTTGCTCTTTTCTTTTGTTCTTTTTCTCCTTTTTTTTTTTTTGAAATAAGTAAACAGATAACAACAAAAAAAAAATAACTACAGAAAAATTTATGCAGTTATTAAACTTGCTGTCTTTTGTTTGAAGATTTTTATCATTTTTTTTCCAAAAAAAAAAAAACGAAAGAAAGAAAGTGAAGATGCCTAGTGAAATTATTACGTTACAACTTGGACAATGTGGAAATCAAAGTAAGTGAAATTGGAGTAATGGTTAATTATTAGAGAAAGAAAAATCAAGGTTTTTTTTTGGAATGATTCATTTTATTTTAGCAGTTAATAGTGAAACAAATAGTTTTTTAATGAGCCGTAGAAATTAATCGATCAGAAGAATTGTTTTTGTATGGAAAATTGAAATCATAATGAAAAACATGAGTTTTATTTTTAGAAACAGTTTTTTTCTTATCAAAGAAAAAGTAATTACAAATATAACTTAAGAAAAAAAAACGTTTATTTCCTTAAATAGTTCATTTTCATTTTGAACTATAAATGTCAAAAAAACATGTCATAATTGTGACATTCTAAAGTCTACGAAGGTTCTTTGGTAAAAGAAAATTATTTTTCTCATTATCTAAAATATTGAATTTTCTTTTAATAATAGTTAATAAATATTAAGTTTTAATTAGAAGAAGTTTGTTGATGTAATAATTCAAAATTTTCTGACAATATAATCTTTATTTTGATGAACCATTCTAAAATACTACTTTAGCATTTAAAAGAATTTAAAATGGAAAAATAGAATGTATATTTGTAAAAATTTTAATTATGATATTAAATAAAGATTTATTTGTTTTCTTTATTAGTTGGTATGGAATTTTGGAGACAACTATGTGCTGAACATGGTATTAGCCCTGAAGGAAAATTAGAATCATTTGCAACTGAAGGTTCAGATCGAAAAGATGTCTTTTTTTATCAAGTTTGTTATCATTTTTTTTATAAATAAATAAAATATAATATAGATCAATCCTTTTTAATTTAATTAGGCAGATGATCAACATTATATTCCACGTGCAGTTTTACTTGATCTTGAACCTCGTGTTATTGATGGTATTATGAAATCACCATATAAACATTTATATAATCCTGAAAATGTTTATATATCCAAAGATGGTGGTGGTGCTGGTATGTTAGTTTTTAATTGATCAATATTATTCTTGGTGAAAAATTTAATTATCTTTATTAGGTAATAATTGGGCACAAGGTTTTTATCAAGGTGAAAAATTGTATGAAGAAATATTTGATATTATTGATCGAGAAGCTGATAATGGTGACTCTGTTGAAGTAAAAAATTTATTTATGAAAAATTATTTGTTTTAGTTTTTTAATTTTTTTTTTTTTTGTACAGGGTTTTGTTCTTTGTCATTCTATTGCTGGTGGTACAGGTTCTGGTATGGGTAGTAATATTCTTGAAAAACTTAATGATCGGTAAGAATAATATATATATATATATTCAAAATCATAAAAACTAACTTGAAGTGTTTTTTTTTCTTTTATTATTATTATCTAATAGATTTCCAAAAAAATTAATTCAAACTTATTCTGTCTTTCCTATGACAAATGAAGTAGTAAGTAAAATTTGTAAAAGTTTTTAAAAATTTTTTGTAAACTTTATAATTTAGGCAGATGTTGTTGTTCAACCATACAATTCAGTATTAACACTTAAACGATTAACTGAAAATGCTGATTGCACAGTAAGATAATTATATTTCGAATAAGCTGAGTTTTTTTTCTTATTTTACTAATTATTCCATGTTTTCTTGTCATACTAGGTTGTATTAGATAATACAGCATTAAATCGTATAGCTACTGAACGTCTTAAAAAGACTACACCAACACTTGCTGAACTTAATCAATTAGTTAGTTGTTAAATATATTTTTAATATTCATTTAATGATAAATTTTGTATTCATAAGGTATCAACAATTATGTCGGGTAGTACTTCAACACTTCGATATCCAGGTTATATGAATAATGATTTAATTAGTTTAATATCATCACTTATTCCTACACCTCGTTTACATTTTCTTATATCTGCTTATACTCCATTAACATCAGATAATACAGTAAGAATAAGAAAATAATTTGAAATAAATGAATTATTTTTGAAATAAAATATAAAACAAATAGGAATCTGAAGTACGTAAAACAACTGTTCTTGATGTAATGCGTCGTTTATTACAACCGAAAAATGTTATGGTAACAACAGCAGCTCGTGATCGTAATGTAACACATTGTTATGTTTCAATATTAAATATAATTCAAGGTGAAGTTGATCCATCGGAGGTAGTTTTATTTTGCTTTTTTTTTAATCATTTTTTATCAATACTTTTATTAATAATAGGTTCATAAAAGTTTAATGCGTATTCGTGAACGAAAATTAGCTGATTTTATACCATGGGGTCCAGCTTCAATTCAAGTAGCTCTTTCAAAAAAATCACCTTATATTACAACACAACATCGTGTTAGTGGACTTATGCTTGCTAATCATACAGGCATTTCATCTGTATGTATTTTATATATTTCTTTAAAAAAATCAAATTGAATAAAAATTGAATTATTTAGTTATTTGATCGTATTTGTGACCATTATGATAAATTAATTAAACGTGAAGCATTCGTAGAAAATTTTCGTCGATTACCTATGTTTAAAGATAATCTTGATGAATTTTATGATTCACGTGAAGTAAGAAACAAAAACAAAAAAGAAATTAATTTTCGCTTTCTTTGCAAGAAATTAAAAAACAACAATTGTTGTATGTTTTAATAATTATAGGTTGTGCAACAACTTATGGATGAATATCGTGCAGCAACTACAAAAGATTATGTTAATTTTGGTAATTTACAAGCCGGACAAGTGAGAAAAATAAAATGTTGTCTTTTTCTTGTAATAATTTTTCTTGATTTTTGTTTAGACTGAACAGACATAGACAATTGATATTGTGTAGAAAAATTTTAGACAATGATCTTAACATAGTCATATACATGTCAGATAAATAGAATGATGATATTTTCTCTTTTTTATATTTCTTTGATAAATATCTTTCCATGTATATCATGATGTATCTTAAATATAAATAAATGCTTCAAATGGTCTAATATATAATATGATATTTAATTTTCAACATGAAAGTCTAAAAAAAATGAACAATATAACTAAATAGATCGTAAATGAGTATATCGATAAATATTTAAATTATAATGGTTGCCGTTGTAGAGCTTCTAAGGTGTTTTAATTTCGAAGAAATATTTTCAAATATCGGTTTGTTTTTCAGCTGGAACTTAATGCATCTTGGAGACCTTATGTCTATCTTGAAGAAGAGCTCGTGTGTATGGCTTATTTCTGAAGAGATCGAATGTGTTTAATGAGTTTTCATTATAAGAGTACCAAGGAGCGAAAAAAAGTGAAGATTTTGTACTTCAGTGCACTTCAAAGGTATATGAAAGCTATCTTTTAGAACTTCATAGCTATTTCAAGTTTACTATCATCGTGTGTCATGTGTATATTAGTTTGAGCTCATTTTATATAAGTGCGTCTGGCAATCAATCCTAAATACTTCATTGTATTTCAAGATATGAGTATTAGTGAAGTACGATGAAATATTTGGGATTTATTATCAGAAAGATTTATATAGATTGATATGGTCGTGATACATGATGATAGTAGATTTAAAATATCTTTAACATACGCTTGAAGTATGCTGAAATACAAAATCTTCGCTTTTTCCCTCCTTGGAGGAGTTTATATCTGTAGGAAAACTGTATTTTCGAATTTCAATCTAAAACTTGGCCTGGATGAAGATTTCAATTAGAATAGCTTGAATAAAAAAGTTTCAGAATTATCAGACTAAGTCTCTTCAAGACATGGAACTTTCCAGGTATGGATCTTTCTCCATAAATAGTATATACGCATATGTATTTTTTAAAAGTTTCATATTTCGAAGAGTCTTAGTGCGAAAATTCTGAATTTTTTTTGTAGAAACTAGTCTAACGGAGATCTTTATATCGATCAAGTTTCAAGTTGAAATTCGAAAATAGGATCTCGGTGCAACTAAAAAATGTTTGATCACTTGAGAAACAAGCCATCAGCATAAACTCTTCTTTTATGCTGAATATAGTTCACTGAGATTTACAAGATGCATTAAGTTCCAGTTGAAAAGCGAACCGACACCTACTAGTATTCTCTCGTTAGTAGAAGAAAAAATACCACTGAATTAAATTCACTTCCTATTTGTAGAGATTAAATGAATGATAATTTTCACTTGATTCATAATCGACTATCCCATCATGAATAATTTGAATTTTTTTTTTATAACATATTTTCTAAAGAGATTTTCATTCTTGCTTTGGTAAGTATGTCATTATATTTATGGAGCAAAATTTTAACTTACATTTAGAAGAAATAAGAACAATAGATAAAGCTAATGCACATCAAACAAAAAAAAACTCAAGCATTGGAAGTGTATATTTTTCACAAAAAAAAACAAAGAAGACGAACAATATGAAGTTATCAGCACAGCAGCATAGATTTTACTCAAAAGAATTGATTCCAAGAAAAACAAACAAACAAACAACACAAAAAAAAAAAGAAATTCTCTTAATCTGATTTATGTATTGATATCAAACAATAAAACAATGATGAATAATTGAGCTTTTCAAGATTTATATCAAAATGAAAATTATGCACAAATAAATGAGATAAATTCAATTAAAAAAAAAACTAATATAAATCTGACAAAATTCTTCTTATATAATATTAAGTGAATTTTAACTTTGAAATTCACTTAGAACATGTATTGGTTCAAGACGTTTTTTAGTTGCGTTTTTTTTTGAACGTGAATTTGATTCATTTTGTCGATCAATGAAAACCAATGGTTTCTTTTCTGGTAAACGCATTTTCCATTGAACAATCGGCTTAAATAAAACAAAAAAATTAAATAAAATTTTCTATCAAATATTAAGCAGATCCTTCCCTTTGCGAGGTTTCTCGGAAGCGACTCAACACAAAATCACGAAACTTTTAAGGCAGATAGATCTCAGTAAGTAGATCAAAAGTTGTCATAGACTCAAAATTCCCAAATATTTTCTTCAGAGAGATACGTTGGTCGAAAAGGGCCAGAAGCTTTTCCTTCCCCGCCAAAACTCTATTCTTCATTTTTTTTCGTGCTGCAATTTTTTATGATAGGTCGGATCAAATCGCGGCGCATGTTTTTTTCAATAGTATTAATCTTTTAAAGGCTGATGAATTTTGTAAGAACAACATTTTGAAGAAAAAAAAGACGTACCCTAATTTGACCAAAGTACTCATAAAAATACTAAGCAATCAAACGCTTCTAGCGCTTAGACATACATTTTCTCATTATCAAGACGATAGTCTGTTAAAAAAGATAGATTGCCTTCTACAAAACGCCTGATCTTTTCGTCAAAATAGGCATTCTCTAAGTTAAACTTTTTCAGAGCTTATGTCGCTTGGTATAATTTTAATTTTTACGGCACTTGATACAGGTCACTTCAATATATCTTTTGAAATGGAAACTTGAAAATCGAAAAACAAACAATTTTGTTTGGGGTAATGTAAACGGACAGAGTCCCCTTAAATCAATGTTACCTCTTTATTGCCTGACTTGTTACGATATTTTGTTGATGCAATATACGATGCTTTAACAGTAAGTACAACAGCATTCATTAAATTTTTAGCTGCTGTAATCAATGACGTAGCACTATCAAGCTAAATATGAAAAAAAAGCAAGTCGATTAAAATTTGAAAGTAAAAATAAAATAAAATACACTTACACCACTAACAATTAATTCTCCACTAATATTTTGTACATCAGCTTTAACTTTACTTGTAATATCTAATTGATGACAATATAAAGTGATACCTGAATAAATAAAAGAGTAAATTAAATGTCAATATAAACAAAAGAAAACAAAAAAATAATTAATTTTATTTACGATCAACATAAGCAACAAGATCAGATTTTGATTGAGATTCAACACACTAGAAATAAAAGAAAAATCATATTTCTCAATATTTTATAAACTTAAAAATTAAATAATTTACTTGAGCAGCAATATCTTTTGCTAATTTATTTAATTTTGAACCACATTCAGAAATCATTTTAGCAGCATTAATAACATCCATTGTTGTACGTAATGGTCCACGACCACTGTAATCAAAAATAAAATTTTTATTTTTGTTTTTTCTGTAAATTAGAGATTTTTTGTTTACCGTGTAAAATCAGTCATTTCCATCATAATCATACACATTTTCTTAGCAAGAACAATAATATCATTGCCACGATCATCCCATTTAAGTACTTCACGCTCAAAATCACGTTTTGTTTTTTTAAATCCTTCAACTTGTAATTCAATTTGTTCACGCTCTTCTTTTGGTAATCGTCTCATCATATCCTAATTAATAATTAAAAAACAAAAAAAAAAAATTTATTAAATTTTCTTATTTTATTCATACCCGACTGGGATTATCATTTTTGCCTGGATACATTTCAAGATCAGGTGGTTGACCATCTGATGATGGTCCATGACTTGATGTTTGTGATGGAGCATAAATTTCATCATTTAATCCTTCTTCATCATCACTTGGCCATTCAAGATCCTATTCCCCCCCAAAAAGAAAAATAAAAACATTAAATATTCTTAATTTAACACATATTAATAATTAAAAATAAATAATGATGAGTATATATGTAAGCTCGAGAAATTAAAGCCACCACAGCCGAAGCATTTTTGTTTACCCTTATCCATTGTTTACTCTATGCAAGCATATTTTAACTGATTATGAAGAAAAACTTACCCCAATAAATAGAATATCTCTTTACTTTATATTTATATGCTCACATGTCGATACATACACACAAAAAATTAAATGATTAGAAAAATTGAAATTAAAATCAAATGAACTAATAACTAATTACTTGTAAAATAATAAAATTTATGTAAATAATAATAATAAAAAAAAAGTTGAATTGTATTATGTGATGTAGATGATAAAATTAAGAAGGAATATACATTTCGACTTGAAAAAAGTAATCTCATTCATTATCTTACAAAGGTTTCGATATGCAATCGAAGTTTTGTTTGTTTCTTTGAAATAGTTGGAAATCTATAGTCCTACGAGACAAACTTTTTTCGAGTCTCGTTCTTCGGGACTTCATTCAAATCTGTTGCTAACTTCATTCGATAGAGAATTTATTTCTGGACAAAATAGTCTAGTTTGTTTTTTTTCAAAGCATTTTTTTTTGTTGGTATCATATTGAAAATATTAACATCTACTCGATCGTCTATCTGCGAAAGTCAAAAGAAAAAGACAAATAGGTGGCTGGAAGTTAAAAATATGTCACAATTATTCCACGAAAAAATTCTACATCGCTTAGTATCTTTTTGAAATAGAAAATTTTAGAAAATATCCTTTTCAAAAAAATCGTTGTGATTTTGTTTTTCAGCGAAAATATTTTAAGTATTCTAATGACAATTTAGACTATTTTGTACCCGATGGTATAAAAATGAACGCTTCACAGAACGAATATGACTTCTAAAAACATTGTTTGGAATCTTCTTCTACTCGATAATAATACCAAGAATATTGAAAAGATCATGGACTAATAGAACACATGTTAAATACTTTACTTTTAAGACTTGTCTAAATCAACATTCGCTTGCAGAAATCATTAGATTAAAAAAAAAAGACAATAGAAAATCACCTGATAAAATCTGAAATTGCAACTACAGATTACCATGACACAACTCCAGATTACCATGACACAACTACAGATTACCATGACACAACTACCTTCCAATTATTTTTCTCTGAGTTGTAATGGACGGAACTTATCTATAGATAAAAATATCTAATTATCCAATCTCTTTTTTTTTGTCATTGCCTAAATTCATTACAAGAAACATGATTTAATATATCTATCGGACACATGCTTTGATAAGATCATAATAAATCTGAAGAAAAAAATTATTTTATCGATAAATTAAGTTATTGACGAGTATACTCATCAAAGCAAACTTTATAGAAAAGATGAAGACTACAATTCCTTAATTCTGTTTTCTTTGTATGTCGACTCTAACATCCTGTACTGAATGAAGCTCTCTCTCTATCGATTCTGATGTTTCATATTGGTTATGTTTCTCTGTGTCAATTATATCATTATTCATAGTCCGTGTCGATCCACTCCTTAAACACTGTTATTGAATTGATTGTTACTACTCTATAAATCCCACAAGAAGTGAATCGAGATACGAATGTATAATTTGTAACGTTGTACTTTGTGTTGATTCATGCTTTTCGTGTTTACTATACCTTACTAAACTTTTGAACGAAACTTTAAATTTCGAAAACACTTTTTTTCTGCGCTTTGCCATTGAAAAAACAACTTCTGTTTTCTATAAAACATATTTGTCCGCAAAAGTTTCTATTATCCTTAAATATCTGTGAATTTATAAAAGTTAGTTTGCAAAACGTCTACTAGTTAGTTTCAAAAAAAAATCAGTTAATGGGTTAATTCGTATTAAAACTCATGGGTTACTCTTTTAGTAGTTTAAAAAAAAATGCAAATAGATTCCAGTTTTAAGACAATGTCTATTACAATTAGTAATGCAGTGTTATTAAGATGTGTATCACAGTCTGCAAAGGAGATGGGTCCAAGAATCTTACCATATCCTTCAATACTTCTTTTAGTTTATATTTCACAAAAGAAATGTATATTCTCTATTAATTCTACCATTTTACATGGTTATTATTCGTCTCTCCTGAGATAAAAACCTGATTAACAATAATACTGAGAAAGTCAAAAAAAAACGAAGTCTTTTCTTTTTTTTTAAAAAAATCGTTAATTGATATATTATGTTCGAAATATTCATTTGATAATTCTCTTCGGAACAGGCTTTGTCGTACAAGTTAAATCTTCTGTTGATGATGAAAAAATACAATTAAGCGACGATCTATTACGTCGTCTTTGTGGTTGCTGTCCCATAACGAGAAAAATAGAACGTACCGGATTCATTAATACACTATTACGAATATCACGTATACCATGATAAACACTACTTGATGCATCAATTAATTCTTGTTCAGTTAATTCATACTAAATTAATTTATTTGATTTAGAAATTATTTTAAACATATATATAGGATTTAAATTTACTTTTCCATCATCATATATTGATTTCATTCGAAGTGTATCAATAGCTATTTTAATTCGTTCAGCAAAACTTGGCATAACTAGAAAGAACAAAACAAAAAATATAATTTTCATGTTAGTTTTTTTTTTAATAATATTATTCAATAAATAAAATCTATATTTACTTTGATCACGAAGAACACGAACACTTTCCATAACACTATCAGTATATTCTCCTGGTTCATATTTTTCCATTTCGGATGTAACTACATCAATAACACGACCTGATCGTCCTCGAATAGCTCCTGCTGTACGATCAACACCTGAGAAAAAAGAAAAAAAAGATTCTTTTTTTCATTGACTATGATTTAAATGATCAGTAAAATAGATGAAACAGTCAGTATTGAAATTATTAGTATTTAATTACAAAATGGTCAGTTTATTATATATAATTAGCGGTAAAAAATTTAGATTTTATCAGTAGCTTTTTTATCTGCATTAAATAAGGTGTGGATTTGAATGGGTTTCCATTTCATTCACACCCACACATCCTTATGATAATCGTACTCAGCTTCAATTTTATAAACAGTAACTTTTTTCATTATCGGCATGATATATCAGATAAATACTGGTTCTACATTAAGGTCCACAATGCTTGGCTTTGTTGCATCTGTAATAAACCATTCTCCTTTTTTCTATATATAGTTCATATAATGTTTTGACCATTGATGCTTTTGCTCGATTAACGTTATATTCATCACTAACTAATCATTTAAGTAATTGACTAATTATTTAACTTACTGACTATTTCATCTATTTTACGGATTAAATATTTTGTTTCTCTTTTGTTAAATAGAAAAAAACATATATATATATATATATATATATATATATATATTTATTTATTTATTTAACATACGATCTGGATGTCGTTCAACCATTGCTTGAATACATAAATTAATATCTTCAAGAATATGATTTTCAGAAACAGCAAGAAAATCTTCGATTGTTGTTATTTCATCAACAGCTTCAGTTAATAATCGAACATATTTTTCCCATGTATCACGAAAAACATCCAAATTTTCAAGTGCTACCTTTGATGTTGAACGAGCAGCAAGTATTCGTGCAGCATTAACAACCTATTAAAATTAATTAATTAATTAATTAATTAATTATTTACTTATTTTTTTCATCTTATTTATAGATTGAAATTTTACTAACTTGTGGCGATAAATGTTGAATTTGCATAGCAGCTAAACGAACAAGTTTAATACCTTCAACTTGATCAGACATTGAACAAGCAACATGAGCAATCTAAAAGAGAAAAAACAAACTTTTTTGACATGGTGTTTTTTGTTTATTAGTTATACTTCAATTAATTTGCTTGCATGTTCCATAAAAATACGTGCTGTTTCTTCAACTAATTGTGTATTACCACGTCGTGCTGCATCAATTAAAGCAAGTAGTGGTACATTTGTTGCTACAAATGTATCACTAACATGATCAGCAACCGCTTTTCGAAGCTAGAAAAAAAAAGAAAATGTTTAGTAAGAAAAGAAAAAGATTTTTTTCCAAAAATCTAATGAGAAAAAAATTCTTTTCTACCGAAATTTCATTGTTTATTGTTGGTTTTAAGTATGAACATTCAATAGATTCACTTGATGATAATGATTCTCGATACATTTTAACACTTGTAGATGTATGTGTTGGATCTGATGTACCAGCACATAAGTAAATATACATATCTTTTCTTTATTGCTTACGTGAATATTTTAAACAATATGAATTTAATATGTAGTCAATGTAATGATAGGTTTTGATGGATATAAGAAATGAATTAATCAATCAACACTCTTCAGTTAGAGAAAATGATTATGATTATGATGAAAATGATAGAGAGTAAGATAGTGACAATATTTATTTCGGCATTTACTGAACGTATCTCGTGACAATTAGAAAATATATAAATGAACGTGCCGCCCTTTTGCTCTTCCTGCATTCTCTTTCTTTTCGCTTTTGACGAGAAGACGCCCATCACAAAATAGGTAGGCATCTATAATTGAACATACAGAAAAGAAAAGAAGAAAAAGCAATAGAAGATTTTGATGGACAACAGACAAAGAAATTAGTTCATTGTATATGCATTTACACATATATGTGCAAAGATTGGGTATATATGTTTCTCATTTTACTTCATTTCATGACCTCCTGGATAAAGCAGATGAACAAAAAAAAACCGAAAGTAATTGATCAATAATGATCCTTTTTAATCATACTAATAGATGCAAAAAAAAAAGAGTTAAGTTGAAAATGATTTATATACCTGTTTTCTTAGATCACGCGTTTTTGTCTGCATTGCTTGAATTTTTGCATTAACATTTTCATCTGAACTTTTCTTTTTGGACTAGAAAAAAAACAAATAACATAACAAAAATATCTTCATAAATTCAATGACATAATCACAAATATAAAACAAAAAAGAAAA
The DNA here is from genome assembly GCA_905250125.1 of Rotaria sordida. NCBI lineage: Eukaryota > Metazoa > Rotifera > Eurotatoria > Philodinida > Philodinidae > Rotaria > Rotaria sordida. Next base: position 14,232 of record CAJNOL010000859.1, read on the forward strand.
GAAGAATAAAATCAATCATTCTTTTTCTTACATATTGAATATATTCATCAAGTAAATCTTGTAGAGCTTGTCGTACAGCATTACATTCTTGTACAATTCTATCACGACGATCTTCACGTGTTGATAATGAATCAGCTAATAATGCTGCACCTGATATTATACTTTCAAGACGTTCTTCAAGTTGTGGTCGAATAATTTGTTCATTAAATTTTTGCGGTTTCATCATAACAATACGCTGTAAAAAGAAATTTTTTTTTAAATTTTAAATAGACAAAACAAAAAAAAATCTTACATCAAATTCATTTAATGCACGTGTTAAATCTCCAACTGTACTTAATGATGAATCTAATTTTAATGTTTGTGTTGGTGGTATAGGTCGTCCTTGCGTTACTGATGATATAACTCCAACAGCATCACGTACTTGACTATAAACAAAATCTCGATTTTCACGTGCATAAGGAAGTTCTGGATGACGTAAATATGTTTTTGAAGCCGTTAATAACATCATTGATGTTCGTTTTATTGTACCACGTGCAGCAGCTAAATTTTCTTGTTCGAGACGATCAACTAAATCCTTAATAAAAAAATAAAAATAAAAATTTTTCTTCTTCACAAAAAAAAAAAAAAAGAAGAAAGAAATTTTTACATATTGACGACGTTGAGCATGTTGACTTAAATCAACAATATCTTTACCATATTGTTTATAAAAATGAACTAATTCTTCTTGACTTGATGCATCATGAATATGTTGTAAATCATCTTCAACCTAGGTTTTTTTTTTATAAAATGTAACAAAAATAAAAAAGAAAATTGAATTCAATTAAAACATACTAAACGAATAGATTTTAAAATTAATTGAACATCAACTAAATCAGCTAAGATAAGTAAATGAGTAACTGATGTAAGTAAAGCTCGTGCTGCAACAATCATTTGTTGACGTTTTGGTTTTGAACATGGATCATCAGCGAATTCTTTTGATAAAACTGCCATTTCATCACCTATTTTATATTTAATAAAAAAATAACATAGAAAATTTATTAACGAAAGAATCTTTTCAGATGTTTCTTTTTGATTTCAATGATTTTTTTGCCTATAGATACAACATAGTGTTGGATTTAAGTTCCTATTAAGATTTGACTGAGTTATCAGATTTTTTTTTCTGGAGATTCCAGGTTTTCGGAAAGCTCGTCTTTTCGAATTTTGATCTCAGACTTTATACATGTAGAGAACTCAACTGAAATAACTTTCATAAAAAAAAATACAGAAGTTTGGAACAAAGTCTCTTTGAGCTATGAAGCTTTTAGAAAAATGCATCATGTTTACACTCTCCATGGAAAAGGGTTAATATCTTGAAATTTTCGTAACTTGAAGAGACTCTGTTTAAAACTTCTGAATTTTTTTATGGAAGGAAGTCTAATTGAGTTCACTAGTTGCGTAAAGTTTAAGATCAAAATTCGAAAATACGAATTTTCCGAAAACCTGAAGTGTCCAGAAAAAACTTATTCAAATCTCAATAAGAACTAAAATCTTTTTATTAAAACACTATGTAGTATCTATAGGCAAAAAAAAACCCTTGAAATCGCAAATAGACACTCATGGAGGTTTCGTCGTGAATTTTTTGTTTATTGTTTTACCTGTTCGTTTAACTTCTTCCATACTTTGTAATAGATCATTACGCATATCAGGATTTTCATGAGCTATTTCACTTGCTTTAGTAATAAAATTTTCTGTTGCTTGAATAATATTAGCAACAAGTAGATGAGCTCGTTTTGATCGACCTTTTCTTTTATTTGATGGTTGATCCGATATTAATGTAGTTACCTGAAAAAAAAAATAATATTTTTCAAGTTTTGTTATATTATTTTTTCTTTTGAACTTAGTATGTAAACTTTGTTTTATATAACAAAAAGAAAACATTAATTGAATTCTATTGAGGCCACATCTGGTCTTTTTCATTTCTTGTCACATATGTTTAAAAAGAATCAAGGTTGACTTTTTAATAAAGATATCTTATTTCTTAAAGAAGACTTTCATATGTAAAATAATATAAATAGTATTATTAACTTATATTCTGATTCTTGAAATAGACAAAATAAGAAAAGTATGAATAGAACAACAAATTGATCGTTTAAATATTTTGAATAATCTTAAGAATTCATTTCATATATATATATATTGAATAAACTGTTCTTTTCAATAGTTCATTATCAAACTTCATCAAATATTTTCATTTTGTTTCCTTCTACACATCGCTTAATGGCTCCTGTTATAAAAATTTTATTATCTACGCATGATTACTCATGTAAACATATTCGTGAAATGAATAAATTATTGATTTTAATGAAAGAAAATCGGTTCTTTCAGTGGTGGATTTAGAGGAGAAGGACTGAGAGCGATCATTTCCTTTCAAAAGATTTTTCTCGGTTTTTGCTAGCAGAAAGACTCAAAAATGACCTGATCCTACTTCTAATGAGTTTCAAAACATGTTTTATAATTATGATTGCCCTCATCAAAAAAGTCCTAGATTCGCCACTGAGTTCTTTTACAGATCAACGAGAACCCCATATACTAACTGGTCTAATTCACATAAGGCATCGAAGTGTGTGGATGCCGCTGATCTAGAGAATGTACGCAAAAATCATTAAGAGATTTCGAAATCTTTTTCTTGATATTAATATTTCAATAATAACAAACCTGTGCTACAAGTGGATCCAATGTTCGCTGTACAGACCATGTTTTTATTTGTGCATTCATAGGATTATATTTAGTACCATAAGTATGTGTACTCATTGTGATATATGTATATATGTGTTTATCAATCTATTTTACACCAGAAGAAAAAAAAAAAAGAAGTGTTTTGACGTTATAATGAAAGGAAAAAAAAGAAAAAAATCAGATCAAAAAAAAAAAATTTTTTTTCTCTTCTTCTTCTTTGTTGACCTGGTGTAATCAACAAATAAATATGTCAAAAGAAAACAGAACACTTGTCCATTTTTAAACCAATCATAACTTAATCGTCAATTATTGCTGATTGGTCGATAGATGTGACCGATAGATATCCTGATGAACATAAATGTACAAATGCATCTGATCTACCTTTAGTTTTATTTGTTTTCTTTTTTTTTTACTCGCCTTCCTTTCTATTCGATCATCGAGTCAAGGGATATAACACCGTATCATCTGATCTCTCTGTTTTTTTTTCTATTTATTACGAAGAAAAAAATCGTTCTTTTTATTGTAAGATATGTTTGTCCTTCAAACATTTGATCAAATATTAATGTCAAGTACATTTCAATACATGAATCGATAGATATATTTCAAATTATTTATATCATATTAGTATTATTACTACAATAAAGAAGATGTCCTTCGTTCATTGACATTACTTATTAAATGTTTATGAGAGCTAATTTTTAATTATAGAACTATTACATCAATTAAGTCTTACTACCTTATTGAATAATAAAAAAATGTATCCATTGAAATAGGTTGTATACCATAGACAAGTCTGGGTAAATCCAGAGTATCTTTAAACAAAAAAAAAACGATTTCATCATTTTGCTACATCATGTCAAGGGCGGATTTTGAGGGGGCGATCACCTTTTTCTCCTAAAATATTTTTTGATTTTTTTTAGTATAAAATGTCCAAAAATGAGTCGAAACGATCTCTAATGAACTGATTTCAAATCACGTATTATGACCATGATTGTCCCATCTTTCCAAAAATTCTAGGTTCATCATTGTGCAAAGTATATTTATATTAAAATCTAAGAATATAATACATTTAATTATTAAATATAGAAAGTTATTTGTATGCTTTTCTTTTTTTCTATATTTTATATAATCTATCGACTTGTTCTATTTTATTCTCTTGTTCGTCGATATTAAAAATGTCCTAATCTATGTTGTGAAGAAAAATTTTAGAAAAAAGAAATATACCGTTTAATTAGGTACATTATAATGTTCTTATAGAAATGACTAATTTCTAAAGATTTTGTTTTTGACAAACATTTTTGTTTTATTTTTTTATCTTCAAATACTTCTTAGAATTAATAATGTCTTCGCTGAAACCAAAAGAAATTGATTTTAATGAACAATGGTCAATAGTACTTGGCACTGTTCGTTCCGTTATTAGTATGGGTCGTTTTGGTCATACGAATAAAGCAACATGGCAAGAAAGATTTTTCGGTTTGATTAAAAACAAAACAATTTTTTTTCTTGATAATAATAAAATCTATGTATTTTTTTTTTATTTAATAGATATATATTATTTATGTGTCGCTACACCAGATTCTCATGCTGAACGATTATATGAGGAAACAAAAAAATTTCTTGAAGATCATTGTAAATCCATGAAAAAAGTTTGAAATTTATTATTATTTTTTTTTTGTTTATTAAAATTTTAATGTAAATTTTTTCGTTTTTAGGAAATATCGGAATCTGATCAGAATATGCTTAGTATATATGTTAAATATTGGACGGAATATAAAACTGGTTCAGATTGGCTTAATATACTCTATGCGTATGAAAGATATATTTATTAATCAAAAAAAATTTATGCTTTTTTTTTGTTTTATCCTTTCGATTAGATATTTAAATACTCATTATGTTAGAAAACGGCAAACCAATGATTTGGATAATAGTTATCCACCATTTGAATGTAATAGTGATACTAACGATGCACCTCTAGTCGAGATAGGAGAGGTAAGACATCAATTTACATATTACGTCTTTTTTTTTTATTAAATATTTTTCTCAAAAAAAGAAAATTCCTAAAAAAGAGATTATATTTATTTAGTGTATTACTGTTTGAGATTTGTTCTACATTGCGAAAAAAACTAATTTCGAAATAAATATAAAATTAAACCTGTTTGAATCGTGCACTTTTACAATTGATTTTACTTTTTAACTAATTAATTCATTTATATTGTAATGATGAAATATTCGACAAAAACAAAATGAATATTTTGCATTGTTCTGTATGAGTCCTAAATTTCCGAACTCGGATCCAGTCGAACCATACTTTGATAGGGAGTCGATAATTCGTAATTTGAGCAATATTTTTTTTTTTGTCATGGTTGGATGAAACTTGTTGAGTTATCTATAGAAATGTTTTTTTTTT
>CAJNOL010000859.1:19363-98213 GCA_905250125.1 Rotaria sordida
ATCTAAAATTTTCAGATCCAGACCAACTCGACGGGCTCTCGTATACACTCATTTGGTTCTGCACGCAACTGTTTTAATGGAATTCAATTATAGTTATACTTTCATAATCAAAATCTAACGCCGATTTTTTTTTAATGAACTTAAGTAATAATATTCGAATTCTGGAAAGTCTTGTCAATTGACCCTTAAATTATAGAAATTGTTTGATTCAATAGTGCCAAATCTATTGAGAAATAAATTTCTAAAGTGAATATGATTCTTAAACAACAAATTCAGTTTTTTTCTTTCGAAAAAAGATTTATTATTCTTTAGCAATTATTGTTTGTTTAGATGGCTCTCGATTGTTGGACAAGAATAATCATAGAACCAGTCAAAGAACGACTAGTTAAATTATTACTCGAACAAATTCATCTGTTTGTAGATTATTTTCTAATTTCATTCATTTGTTTTGAAAAATATTTCGCATTATTCTAGTGATCGTATATGTGAGTGTGTTAATCAAACAACTATAAAAGGTGTTATTATGTCATTTGTTGATGTATGTCAACATAAAAAAGTCAATGCATTAGAAGTAAAATAAATATTATTATATAAAAAAAGAATTTTTTTTTTATATATTGTTTATTTAGCTTTACGAAAAATCATTTGAAAATCGATTACTTCAAGCAACTGGAGAATATTATCGAGAAGAAGGAAATCGTTGTTTAACAAAACATGATTGTATTCAATATATGAAAAAAGTAATTATTTTAGAGATAAGAAAGAACAAAAAACACAAGAAAAGCAATTTTTTTCTTTAGATTTTATTATTAATTGATGATGAAGAATTTCGTAGTCGTAAATTTCTTAATCCAACATCATATTCAAAAGTTTATAATGAATGTCTTCAACGTCTTGTTTGTGATCATTTTGATACACTTAAAAGTGAATGTAATGAACTTATTATTAAAGAAGATTTAGATGGTAATAAAATCGAGATTTTAATTTCAAACAGAAAAGAAAAAATTAAAATCAATTTGTTTCTTGATATATTTTTTTTTCTATTCTAGCACTTAATAATATGTATAAATTACTTAAACCAACACATATTGGTATAAATTATATGGTTGAAAAATTACAAGATCATATATCACGTATTGGTCATGAAAAAATTCAATCACTTAAAGGAGAAAATGTTTGTTATAATAAAAGAATAAATAAAATAAATTTTCATTTTTCTTTTTTTATTTTTGATTTTAGTTATCAACATTATTTGTTGAAACATTACTTGAATTACATACAAAATATATGAATGTGATAAAAGAAACATTTGTTAGTGATCCAGAATTTGTTTCATCACTTGATAAAGCTTGTGCTACGATTGTGAATATGAAATATGGTAATCGTTTATCGGCTAAAGCACCTGAATTGGTATTTATCATTTTTTGTTTTTCTATAAAGAAAATTATTTTTTATTTTTGTTTTAGCTTGCTCATTATTGTGATAGTTTATTACGTAAATCATCAAAAGCAGCTTCTGATAGTGAAATTGAAGAAAAATTACTTAGTTCAATAACAATATTTAAATATCTTGATGATAAAGATTATTTTCAACGTGTAAGATTAAAAACAACAACAAAAAAAAAAAAGAAAAATATTGATTTTATTTTTTGTTCTGTATAGTTTTATCAAAAAATGCTTGCACGTCGACTTATTAATCAACAATCAATTTCAATTGATGCTGAAGAATTTATGGTTACAAAACTTAAAGTATTTATCAGATAAAATTTTAATTTTTAGAAAGATTATAACATTTAAAATAGCATAAGAAATTTCAAAAAACACTAAGAGTTAAAATAAGTTATGTACAAGGACAGGAGAACAAACACTTGCTCGCTATGGAAACTTTTACAAGAATTTTGAATATAATGATACAATAAGTAAATTTCTTGTGAAAAAAAAATGACCTTCTTCATAAACTGACTGATTTAATTGTTCTTATATAATGATAAGTTGTATTCAACGAAACATGTGTATAATTAAGTTACACAGACTGACCTCACAAAAACGATGTGTGTGTGAAAAGAAGATACCTATACTCTAGCGAGCAAGTATCCTTGACCCGTATAAGATGCCCGAAAAAAGAAATTTACCCCATTTTTGCAATATTATTTCAGTGATAGATAGAGCTTAGAAAAAACATATTTGAAAGAGATATTTTTATTTTGGAAACGTACCACCATACTTGGAGACAAACAGCAAAGCCATTAAATATGAAATCTATGTTGGAACGGTATAATCTCATCGGAAAGCAAGACAAAGGTTCATAGTTATTTCGTAGTTGAAATTTTGTGTAACCATAGAGCTAATGGTATACGCACAATGAAAGAAAACTTTGATTTATAAAGGGTTGTTGTTGACTTTTAAAGATTTTTATTTTTTTTCGTTTGGATAGAATTATATTAATTTTGTTGATAATTACTGATTTATCATTCTTTGTTATATTGCATTTTTTTCTCATTCTGAAATAAAAATTTACCACTAATTTAGACATATTTTTTCTATCTGTTAAAACTCTCTATTTTACAGCATGTAATTGAACGTAACGAAAGCGAATTCAGATAATGAATTAAAGTAATTAACTTAGTATGGTATATTCTTTATACTACAAAATAATGGAATATTGCTATTGCACGAATATTTTAGTGTTAATAGAAATAAAGTAATAATTCATAATGATTCACACGTACACTCATGCTATGAACGTCTAGGAACATAGCTTGAAGATTTCAAGTGATAATACTATTTCGTTGTTGAATCATTACAAAAGATCGAAAAGTAATAAATATGACTTCCTTCCGGAATGGATTTCATATACTATGAATATCTGGTGAAATGTGTTCAAAATAAAAGCAATTCTATATAGTAGAGTTTTTTTTCAGCTCTAACTATTGCAAAAGATATTGATTCAAAAACTAAATCTCATGAGCGTATAAATTATATTTCATAAGAAGGAGTAAGTTCCTTTTTTTGATCATCTTGTAGATAAAAGATTTAATATTTTTTTCAGAATAAAATTTCGACATGAATTTTCTCGTTGAAAATTCATTGATTAAACAAATGATAGATATGTCTAACAACAACTATTGTATTGAAAAAAAATTATTTCGAATATTTGATCTTTTTATTTCGTGTAGGAAAAGAAGATATGATTTGTAGTTCATCCTTTTAATGGAATAAGTTTTTTTTTGAAAAGGAAAAGTCCGAAACAAAAAGAAAAATTCTATATAATTTGTATTGAAATGATATTGTTTATTTCTTACTTGTTTTTTTCAAGGAATTTTTTATCATTAAGTCTTTCGTGTCATGAATTGTATATATTTGCATTTCTCGATATTGTAATCAATGGAAATCACAGTTGAGAACCGGTCGTAACAATAGAAAAAATTGCAGTTATCTCGAGGGTATTCAAAAAGATCTTTCGAATTTCCTTGCTGCAACTGTTCTGAACTAGAACTGTAATTACTACTCTTTGAGATTCTTTGAGTCTCAAAGTCTTACATTTGTGGATATCAAAATTTACATCCAGATTCAAGTAACTTTGCAATGTCCTTCAGAAAAAACTCTACCGTCACGATGGACATCTCTGATAGAAATCATGAAAATAACTTCAACGCTTCCGAAAAGGATTTAAATATGATAATAGCTGTGTAGTTCAAAAAATAAAAATGATGTTTGCTGATATTTTTTACAAACAATATCTTTCGAGAAGTATACGAGGAAAACATTTTTCTGCAACATACAATAATATAATAATAATAATCTTTGTTTTTTTTTCTTACAGCAAATATGTGGTTATGAATTTACTGGAAAATTGGCTCGTATGTTTCAAGATATTAAAGTTAGCGATGATCTAAATATTGAATTTTTGGAATATCTCAAATCGGAATTATCGTCAACAGCACACAATCAAACAATGACTGGTTTGATTGGTCTAGATTTTAATATATATGTTTTACAAGTAAAACAAATGTTTTTTTTTTTATTTTTAAAGATTTTAAAAATCTATTGAATTTAACTTATCTATTATATAGGCAAATTCATGGCCAGTTTCTCAACCCACAACTAATACATTTATTCTTCCTAATCTTCTTGAAAAACCATTACAAATGGTATGAAATTTGTTTTTTTTTCTTTTATTATTTTTAATCAATCTAAATTTTATTCTAGTTCGAAGCATTTTATGGTAAAAAATATAGCGGTCGAAAATTATGTTGGATGTATAATTTATCGAATGGTAAATAAATCTAATTATTTAATATATTTAATTATTATTTTATTTTATTTTTTTGTCTTCTTAGCTGAAATTCGTATGACTCATTTGGATCGTTCATATTTTGTTACAATGGGTACATATCAAATGGCTATATTATTACAATTTAATGAACATCAACAATTAACAATTAATGAAATAGAAGAAGCAACGAAACTTAATATAAAAGAACTTGAAAAACAAATTATTTCATTAATTGATGCTAAATTTTTACTAGCTGAAACTGTACGTTTGATACTTATTATTCATTAAAAATAGATTTTGTAAAACACTATCTATAAGTAATGTTAAAGTATAAGGATAAAAATTTCAACTCTTCCCATACAGACGTTTAGGGTTCTCGATTAAGTGAATGAGGAGACTTCTTCCTTCAAAAGGTTCGACTTTCTGACAATTTTTTTTAGTTGTATAATAACATTTAACAAAAACCGAATTTTGAAATACCATTTGCCTTTCACTGACAGAAAGTGATACAAGAATAAGCAAACGATGTCGTTGCAAGGTGAACTGTATTGAGGAAGTGATAACTTGGAGAGAGCCTGAGCCACGATGGATTTCATTTTAAAAATATCGACAATCCTGCAGACGCTAACCGGAGATAATCATAGACTCCTCAGCAAAGTTCTCTCTTGCTAATATACGATCTTTGACTGTATATTAATAACGTCTCGTTGTAATTTATGAATCATGTGTTTATTGCATTTTTGGAAGATTAAGTAAAAGAATATTGAAGAAATGTGTCCCACAGGAGATAGACTAAAATAATCTCTCTATAATTAGTAACCGCAGCTACATCGTGTTTCACATTTTAATCCCGTAAGAATTGCACTAAAAGTTTTTTTTTTTATTTTAGAGTAATTTAGCATCAAATTCAATTATATCAGTTAATTTTGATTATAAAAATAAACGAACAAAATTTAAAGTACCATTATTACCTCCAAAAGAAGCCAGTCATGTAAGTAGATTTATTAAAAAACAAAATTCTTTTGTTGTTTTTTTTTTTACTCACATAAAATAATTTCTATAATAGGATTCTGAATCATCACAAAGAGCTGTTGAAGAAGATCGTAAATTTTATCTTCAAGCTGTTATTGTACGAATAATGAAAGCACGTAAAAAATTAAAACATAATTCATTAATTGAAGAAGTTATAACACAATCTAAACAACGATTTTTACCATCAATTCATATTATTAAAAAATGTATTGAAATTCTTATTGATAAACAATATCTCGAACGAAGTTCAAATGATGAATATAGTTATATTGCCTAAATCATTTACAAAAAAAAAAAACAAAAGTTGATCAAAAAAAAAAAAAGAATTTTTTTTCTTCTTCTCTTATCCCTTTACATTTGCAAAATCGAATTATGTCCATATATATATATCTATACGATCTTTTGTTCATAACTAATTTATTAATCTTCAGTTTATTTCTGCTATACTCTTTTGTATACACACACATGCATATATATATAGATATATATCTATTCATGAGATTTACTAAATTCAAGTGTGCTTTTGAGATTGTTGTTCATATTATTTCTAATTGATGTGTGTGCAATGAATATATAGGATGGAAATTTATTAAGAACAAAAGAGCAAGTTGAATGTTTATTTCTAACAACTAATAGAACAGTGTTGACAACTGATTAATAAATGATTTATTGTCTTTCTCTCCATAGGTTGATGTGCGTGTGTGTGTGTGTATGTTGAGGAGGGTTTGGATTATTTTTCTACTTTCCGTGTTCTATCTTTCTTTTTCTCCTTCTTTTTTTTCTGTTTGTTTGTTTGTTCATTTCTTTTGCCCTTGTCTTTCGATTTTCTTTGACGAAATAAACTTATAAACGACCAAAAAACAAACCAAGAAACCGTGTGGTTATTGTAGACACTTAAAACTCAAGTTCTATTGGCTTTTATAGATATGTAATATCAGTAAGTCAAATTGGATCAAAGTCTCATTGATTCGATAAGATTTTTTATTTCAACTGATTGAACAAAACTGAAATGTAAATTTTTTTTTCAAATCATAAGTGACATGCACATATGAATAAGGCAGAAAAGAATTTATTTTAATGTCCATTTAGAAAAAAAGTTGGATGAAAATTTATTTAATAACTTTTGATAGAAACAAGATAGAAAGTTGCGATTTTCACTGTTAGAAAGACGAGATGAAGACGCGTCGAATTGTATATTACAAGTTTTTTCAACTCGGTCTTTTTAAGGTTTTCAATCGACCTTTTGGAAAAGCAACGTACTATGTGAGATGATTATAATGAATTTTTAATTATCAGATATTCATCTGAATCGTCAATGAAAGTCGTACAAAATTACGCAAGGCTTAGATTTTTAGATTTAGCTATCCAGGAGACATAGGCATCCTATTTAAAATTCTTGGTTGATTTTTCAAGCAATTGCTATGACAAAAAACTGATATTTTTTTTTTGTAAATTTGATTAAAAAAAATTCAGAAAACATCTTAGAAGAACTTATAATATATGATTCGATGCAACTTCATCTCCTCTTTCCATTTGTGAAAAGCATAATGATCTATCTAGTTTCTATCAAGAGTTATCTAAAAGAATACTTACTTACGTTCTTTATTTTAAAATGGCTATTAGTTTACCAGACAACATAAAAGAACAATAAAACCAATATGATGATAAGATTTCATTGTATTGGTAACGATTATTTCTCAACTGTCCTTTTCAATAGATTATTTTAAAAAAGAAAAATAAATTATACTTTTCTTCAATAATAAAAAAATATCGTTTGTGTAGTGTAGATACAAAAATGTTTTTGTACACGACGTGTATTTCTTAATGAATTAATATATATAAAATAACATAAAACAAGTATGACTGAGGATGAAAATAATGTGTATTGTTTAGAAGCATTGATGCATAATATTCAAACTATAAAATAACATGTGTCGGTTGTTTTTATTTATCTAATGAATTTTCATTAACATATATTTTGGAAAATTTCAGAATAGTCAAATAATAATTCAACTCACATTAGGATATTATCATGGATGTTTTTTTTTATTAAATTAAATAGCAACTTTCAATGTACTCGATCATGCGTCTGATATTCAGTACAATAAAATAAAAAAAACAAAAAGAAATATTACACTTCAATTATTATTTATAACTATTTGACTTGTTAACATTATACCTTGCTCTTCACTTATCTTATGATCATTTTTGCTTATATTCGTTTTTATAATATATTATTAAAATGAAATTTAATAATTTTCTTCTTTCGTTTCTTTTTATGCTTCATATCTACGGCGTCTCGTTTTATTCACGATGTATACAAAACAATAATTAAAAAGTTTTCAATAGCTTGCAAATCATTCATTTCCAAAGGTGTTCACTTAATCTTGAAAAATGTTCACTTTTCTCCAACATTTGTCTTGAAATATCCTGATCATCTCACAGTCTTAGTTCATTTGAAAACATTTCACTCTCTATATATTGCCCGTATAGATCATTTTAATTTTCAAAATGCATTCGATAACATTTCGAAATTAGAGTAAATATCTTAATGCAAACATTCATATGTCAGAAATAATTATTTGATGTTAAGATTATTTAAGTTAGATAATTTCAAATGAAATATACATGATTATCACATCTATTGTACCATTTTATCTTTTATTACTTCATCAATTTCTCGACTATGAATAATAAAATATGTTGTTCCTATAACTATATCAATATATGATTGGTTAAAATATTTATCAAATCATCTTTTATTAAAAGTAAAAAAAAATACTCGATGATGATCGGTAGTAGATTTTTCTTTCCATTATTATCAACAATTGTTTATTGTTTTTGTTTTTTATTAAAATTTTATTCATAAAATTTTATTTAAATATTTTAGATGGCAGATAATATACAAGAAGAAATAAATCATCATGATATTAAACAATGGCAACATTGTTCATTATTTAATTTAGATTTATTTAATGATGAACATCATAATTTAAATATAAATAAAGATAATAATATAAATATTGATGAATGTTGTTGTTCATTATCAACACCAAATGTTGATGATCAATTTAGTAAAAAACATTTAGATCATTCATGTCCATTTAATGTTTTACAAAAAAATTATACAACACAACTTGAACATGTTGCTGAAAAATTATTATCTAATAATGATAATAATACATTAGATAATTGTTATTATTGTTCAACATATGAAACAAATGATACAAAAGTACAATCAATTAATCGTAAAATTCTTCTTGGTTCAACAGTTATTTTTGATAATTTTCTTCGAAATAATCTTAAAACATCTTTACTTATAAATTCAAATAATCCTTCATCAACAACAACAACAACAATTATTAATGGTAATAATAATAATAATAATAATAATAATAATCCACGACGATGGCATTCCGAACGAGGTAGTCGTCATTCAAATGTTCGTGCTAATTTACCATTAACAACAGCTCAACGTCAAGTACTTGAACGTTATATGAATTATCCAATAATTAAACCACCAACAAATATTCGTTCAATACATCGATCACATCATCATCATCATCATCATCATCATCAACCAATAATAGGAAAAGTTGTTGAAAATACTGGAACAGCTCTATCTACTCTTACTGAACAACCATTAAATACAACAAATTCAATAAATACTATTTCACATATTCGAAAAAATAGTGCAGCATCAAATAATACACATATACGTCCAATTTTATCAAATGCATCATCAATATCAACTGCATCTCATCGACATTGTTTTTTAGTTGATACAATCGTACATAATAAATCTAAAGATGATTCAAAAAATAATAATGAAAATGAATTCATATCATCTGAATTTGATCATATAGATGATAAAGAAAGTAATATTGAACTTAATCAAATATCAATTTTATCAAATCATCCTTTAAATTTAACAGAAATTTTATCAGAATGTACAATTTGTTGCGAATTAAAACGTTTACAAAAGCGTACATGCTGTAATTTTTATGTTTGTTCAACATGTTTAAATATATATGTTGAACAACAAATTAAACAAGGTATTATTCGTATTCAATGTCCAAATCGACAATGTCTTATATATATGCATCGTGATGAAATACATAAACGTTGTATATCACCTGAATTACGACATAAATTTACACGTATATTAATTGATAATAATCGTTTAATAAATATAAAAACATGTCCAAGATGTTCAAATATACATGAAATAGGTATTTGATATAAGAAGCAAAAAACACAAAAAGAAATTTTTGTTTTTGTTTTTGATTTTAATTCTAGATGTTGAAATTTGTCGATCAATGAAACGAGCACCAACAAAAGTTCAATGTGTTGAATGTAATTTAATCTGGTGTTTTCAATGTCATTCACCATGGCATGATGGTATACAATGTAAAGAATTTCGTCGTGGTGATCGAATGTTAAAAAAATGGGCAAGAGAAGTTCATTATGGACAACATAATGCACAACAATGTCCATGTTGCAAAGTAAAATATATCTTTTTCTTTTTTTTTCTTATTTTTTATTAATTTATTAATTTAAGGTTTATATTCAACGAACTAAAGGATGTGATCATATAGTTTGTCTTCGTTGTAAAACTGAATTTTGTTATAAATGTGGTGATCGTTTTCGAGATATTAAATTTATAGGTTTGTAGTATATAAGAGTTTTACTTTAAAAATTGAACTTAGACTAGGTGCATTCAAATCGTATGAAATTTTCAGGATATGTTCGAGAGAGATATCTAATAAACAAGGGTCAAAAATTGCTCATTTGATCATCAGAATTTCTCTGTAAGCTTTTATTTTATAGAATTTGAAAGAGTATGCCAAACTGCAGTGCCCTTTTTTTGTTTAAATTCTTCGTTTTTATACGGAGAAAAAGGATGACAAGTTTAATATTTTGAAAAATGGTCATCTATTTATAGAAATGCTTTTTTTATATAATTATAAAAAAACTTAATTCAAAAAACTAGTACTGCAGCTCTGAAAAAATACATATTTTTTAAGCAGAACAGCATGGAAATCATCAAAAAATTAGGTGTTAAATAAAAAAACTATGTCGTTTATGAAAGATCAGACATTGGGCTATCTTCTCATGCATTTATCTCAATTTTAATTTTTCTGACGAAAATTGGTTTTTTTTTTTGAGATCGAAAGGACTTAAATAAATTTCAATAATCTATGATTGAAATTTGTTTTTAGGCGATCATTATAGTGAATTAAGTGTGCTTGGTTGCAAATATCGTTTTTATCCTGATAATCCATTAAAACGTCGACTTATACGTGGTTCAATACTTGGTGGAAAAATTTTAGCTGCACCAATTATTTTATGTTTAGCAGCTGTAGCTGGTGCCGTTTGTGCTAGTATTGGTTTTCCAGCTTATTGTTGTTTTATGCTTGTTCGACAGATTAAAGTAAAAAATTTTTGTTTGTTTTTTTTTTCAATATATTTTGTATAATTTGATTTGATTAGGCTAGTCGACGAAAACATCGTCATGCAACATTAAAAGAACCTGTTTTAATGGGTTGTAAGTTAAATTAGAATTTACAAAATCGATAATTTTTATTTTATTCTAGATAAAACATTAAATGATATGGTACCACAATTAATACCACGTGATCCAGTGAATATGAATAGTATTAAATCAAGATTTAATTCAATACGATCAAATATTCAAAATAATATTGATATTAATACAATTAGTAATGCACCAATTGCTGTTTTTGATGGTAAAAATATTTTCATATACCGGGTTGTGTATAACCTTTCTCTAGGAGAGTAGCGCTATTATTTCAAGTTAAATACCTAATGAATTTTATATCAAATTAAAGACCGTCAAAAACTAGATTCATTAGTACTAAATAGTAAGAGTTATCAAAATATTTTAATGTCGAACTTACGAAATTTTCAGAAATTTTATGCTTTTTTTAGCATAGAAAATTAGCGCACCAGCAGTTTTTTATAGGGAAGAAAAACACTCGATTTTCTCAATAAAATTAGTTTTTTCATGATTTTCACTCATAAAGACGCTTCGAGATATACTTATTAGACGCAATTTCTCATGTTGCATCGGATGAGTATATTTCGAAGCGTTTTTGTAAGTAAAAATAATGAAAAAAGTTAATTTTATCGAAGAAATCGAGTGTTTTTCTTCCATATAAAAAACCAAGTTTTTAAAGATTTTTTAGGATTTTACAAGTCATTTTTAAGATTTTTTATCTCAGAAAAGTGGCTCAAGAAACTTTTAATATATATAGTTTTGTAGAGCTCGGCGGGCCCTATCGAACCATGTAAAAGTACTAAAAGAAAATATTTTACTCTATATTTGAATTGCTGGTGCCCTAATTTTCTATGCTAAAAAAGCATAAAATTTCGTAAGTTCGACACTAAAGTATTTTGATATCTCTTACTATTTAGTACTAATGAATCTAGTTTTTGATGGTCTTTAATTTGGTATAAAATTCATTAGGTATTTAACTTGAAATAATAGCGCTACTCTCCTAGAGAAAGGTTATACACAACTCGGTATATTGTTTTATTTTTGTTTTCTTTAGAATGTGATATTCATATTCCAACAAATCAAAAAGGTTAATTTTACAAAACAAAAATTTTCTTTTACTAAAAAAAATAATTTTTTTCTTTTTTTCTCAAGATGAACTAATGACAAGTCCAATAAGTTCATCATCATCACCGAATTTTCCACGATTAATCTCATATTCAACATTACGAACATCAATATCAAAGAAAAATGAATAAGGAAAAAAAAAAAATTTCTCGTCCATCTATTTTTCTTTTCTTTCGTTGTAATTTTAAGCGAAATTATTTTATTGTAACAGATAGTTTGTACATATATATATAACTTCTAACAATTCAGTCGTATCCTAGTCACTTGTCGTAGTTTTATTTTATGCAATTTGTTTCTTTTTTTTTTTGTTCTTAAAAATAACAGTACGTTCAGCTTTTGCTGTTGTATCATATTATTATATCTCTATATATATATAAATATAAATATAATTTTTTTTGTTTTCTATATAAAAACAAAGATGATTTTAAAACAATTACGACTATATAAAAATTTGTTTTTCCATCGTTATTCATCATCATTATCAACAATATTTGCTTTAGCAACTGGTTATCAAATACGTAGTGGTGTAGCTATTATTCGTATATCTGGTTCATTAGCAACACAATCATTGCTAAAATTAACACGAGAAACAAAACTAGAAAACTTTCAACCAAAAAGATTATATTTAAAAAAAATCTATCATGACAAAACAAATGATTTAATTGATCAATGTATGACTGTATGGTTTAAAGGTACAAGATTTTTAAATTTTTATATTTTGAAAATAAGTTTTTTTTATTTATTTTCTTAGGACCAAAAAGTTTTACAGGAGAAGATGTTGTTGAATTGTAAATATGAAAAAAGAAAAATGGAATTTTTTGATTTAATTTTAACAAAAAAAATTTTAGTCATATTCATGGATCAAAAGCAGTAGCAAGTGCAATATTTTTAGTACTTAGTTCATTTACAAATTATCGTTTAGCTGAACCTGGTGAATTTAGTAAAAGGTAATAAATAATTTTGTTTTCAAAATATAATATGAAAATAAATTAGTTAATTTAAGATCTATTTAGAGCTTATTTAAATGGTTGTTTGGATTTAACAGAAGCTGAAGGTTTAATTGATTTAATAAATGCACAAACTGAACAACAACGTAAACAATCGTTATATCAAATGCAAGGTTCATTAAAAGAACTTTATGAACGTTGGAGAATTGATTTAGTTAAAGTATAAAACAAACAAACACTAGGAAATAAGAATTTTTTTTGGTTTTTATTCCTTTTTTAAGTCTTTAGCACATGCCGAAGCTTATATTGATTTTCATGAAGATCAACATATTGAAAATGATATTTTAACGGATGGTATATAAAAGAATAAATTTGAATAGTTTGATGTTTTTTTTGTTTTTTTTTTAGTTATTAATAAAGTAAAAGTAACTTATGATAGTATTTCATTACATTTACAAGATCATCGTCGTGGAGAAATTTTACGTGATGGTTGTCGAATAGCTATTCTAGGTGCACCTAATGCTGGAAAAGTAAATAATAAATTTTTGAATAAAAACAAAAATGTTTAATTTGAGTATGTTTTTAGAGTTCATTACTGAATATTTTGAGTAAGTATTTTCGATATTTTTAAATTTAATAAATGAAGCAAAAATCTTGCATGAGCTTTCTGTTTGATGAAGCATTGCAATATATTATTGTAGAGACTTGATCCTTCTTTTTTTTCGTGTTCCTAGCAAGAGTAAAAATATTATAAAAGAATTTCATAAGAATTGTTTTTCGAAAATCATCAAAATCTTAAAACAAAAGATATTAGGAAACTGTGATGTGATATTAAAATAATTGATTTAGGGTATAAGAGACTGAACAGCAGATAGTTTAATTAAAAAATTAACATAGAGTTTATAACGCGAAAACAAAATTTTGTCTGAATATCACATAAAGAAGACGTATCTTATTCCAAGCAATATGAACCAACTATTTGACTATAATTATTAGTTACAGAAAATTCATGATACCAGAAAATGTTATAATAGGGCTTGTATCTACCGTTGTAAAACCAAAAGTCCGACGAAACAGTCTTAAATCTCGAAAAAATTCTGTTTGTTCGATACCAAGAGACATTCATGATCAGGTCTAATAGAATTCGTAGCGCGAAAAAAGTTTGTTCTACAGAATTCTAGATATTGCATTGTAATGTTATATGAAAAAAAAACCAAACATAATGAAGAACTTTTGTTTCATTCGTTATTTTGAAATTTGGGTATTTTTTTTAAGCACAAAAACCAACAGCTATTGTTTCACCTATTGCTGGTACAACACGAGATGTTATTGAATCCACAATTGATTTAGGTGGATATCCAATAGTTCTTTGTGATACAGCAGGCTTACGAATAACAAATGATCCAATTGAAAATGAAGGAGTTTCAAGAGCTTTTGATCGGTTAGTTGATTTTAAAAAAAATTTTTTAATAAAAAAAAAAATTTGTATGCTTTTTTTCCTTATATGAAGAGCTAATGCATGTGATCTCTTGATTATTGTTATTGATATTAGTACATTATCTATTAATGAAAATTTAACTGAACAAATTGATAAACATTTATCTGATTTATTTACAATAAAATCATCTTCATTTAATTCTATAACTAAATTAATTGTATTGAATAAAATTGATTTAGTTAATGAAAATATTCAATTAAAATTTAATCAATTAAATGTTAATGTTATACCTGTTTCATGTATTTCCAGTGTTAATATTCAAGAATTTCTTTCTAAATTAACCAAATATATTGCTGAAAAGTAAATCATTATTATTATTAATTTTAATAGATAATCTATATTATTTAGATGTACTGAACCATCATTTACAACACCATATTTAACTAATGAACGTCATCGAATATATTTAACACAAACAGTTGAAGATTTATCAATGTTTTTAACATTAATTAACAGTAATAATGATCTTGTTCTAGCTGTTGAATATCTTCGTCTTGCTACTCGATCACTTGGAACAATAACTGGTATTGTTTATACCGAAGAATTACTTGATGTTATATTTCGTGATTTTTGTATTGGAAAATAAAACAAAAAAAAAAGCTACATTATTTTAGGATTAAAAAACTAATCTTTTCTTTCTTTTTTTATTATTTCATTTTAGTTAATAGAAAAATAAAAGCAATAATTATGTCGATTATTTCTCATTTATTATCAATTAGAACATCAATTTATTTAACAAGAAATATTCTTCGACCGACTAGTCGATTAATACAAAATCGTTTTGTATCCTCAACATCACTATTATTAAATAAACCTGATATTAAAAGTAGTACTATACCTCTTGAATTACCATCATCTGAAAAGAAGAAAGCAAAGTATAATATCTCATGGAAAAGTAAGTTAAGAGCGATATATATATATATAATATTACAAATTGCTTGAATAACTTCGATATAGATATTAGAGATATTTCAAATTGTATTTTTATTTTCCAATAAAAAAAAACAGAATCCTATATTGAAATCACAATCAGACAAGTTCCCTGAGATTTTTAAGAGTATTTCCTCAACCAAGAAAATAACTCCATTTATTGTTCATGCTGAATTCTATCCAAGAATAACACTTGAGATATTTGACTAGAAACGAAGCTTGTCCTATTTCAACAAACACATTTCAGTCAATACTCTCTTCATTGCTCTCTTATGTGTTATGATAAATATTAAGCTTAACATTCTTTTGATTTATGTTTGTTTAGCTGTAACTGTAACTGTTCTTGGTGGTGCTTCATTAATAGCTTTCATTTATTATCTTGATCAACGTAAAGCAAAAAATCGTAGAAAACTTCAACGTGCTGCAGTTGGTAAAATGGCTATTGGTGGTCCATTTTCATTGATAACACATGATAAAAAACCCGTCACAGATAAAGATTTTCACGGTCAATGGTTATTAATTTATTTTGGTTTTACTCATTGTCCAGATATATGTCCTGAAGAATTAGAAAAATTAGCTGAAATAACAAAAACTCTTTATAAACAAAAAAATAAACAACAATATCCATTCCAACCTGTATTTGTTTCTGTTGATCCAGAACGTGATACACCTGAATTAATTTCACGTTATCTTAAAGATTATTCATCACATTTTATTGGTTTAACAGGAACACGTGAACAAGTTGCTGATATGTGTAAACATTATCGAGTTTATTTTAGTCAAGGACCGAAAGTTGGCGATGATTATATTGTTGATCATGCTATTATTATGTATTTAATTAATCCAAATGGAGATTTTGTTGATTATTACGGTAGAAATAAGAATGCAAAAGAAGTAGCCGATGCTATTGAACAACATATGAATACCTTTAAAGAGATGAATAAATAATTTCAAAAAATAAATTAGGAGTATATTTGTTTTTCCATGTTGTTAGTTTGCTTTTTTTTTAGATAGTTAAAAAGAAAAAAATGTCATCGATACGAGGTAGACAAAGAGTTAATTTTGGATATAAACAAGTAGATCGTCGAAGAAATAATTTAAAACCAACACCACAAGAATTTCTTAACTATCCTGACGAACAGTATATTGATTTTAGTTCACAAAATATATCAATAAATAAAAAGCGATTACGAGAGTCAGTAGAAATAAAAATAGATTTATTTGATTTTTTTAAAATTTATTTTCAATAGATCACATAGTCCGAAAGCGAATAAATCAAAAAAATTCAAACAAGATAATAATAATAGTTATTTAAGTTCTGCTGATTTTCATATGGTAAATATTTCATGATCGAGCTTTTTATCGCAGGACAAACCATCGCATGCACAGAACGTTACAAAAAAAAATAACAAATTATTGTGCGGACAAAATGTTGCAGTATTTTTTCTGGATGTGAGCCTCAAAAAATTCAATAAATCAGGTCCGAGAATTTCGGATTCGACAAACTCTAGTGTGGGTGCGCACGTACGTGTGTTAGCGAAGAAAACACCGACACCAACAGCCATACATCCAACGCTCTCACAATCATTTTCTACTATTCAAATATATAGCATTTAGAGATATTGCAACATTTTGACTATGCGACGAAAAGTTCTGACGTCAAATTTCTAGTTGTAAAAAATATTCTTTTGATTATTGTCTTTTTCTTTTCATTTTGTTAGTTAACAGATGAACTTTTAAGTCATTACACAACAGCAAAACAACTTGAATCTACTTTTACATTAAAATGGAAACTTTGTGAAGATATTTTTTCAATGTTTGTTGGAATTGTTCCAAGTAAAATCAAAGAAAAAAAAAAACAGGAATTTTATTTATTAATATTGTTTCAATCTATTTAGATTTAGGTGTTTATTTAGTTGGTTCAAGTGCAAATGGATTTGCTACAGAAGATACCGATGCTGATATATGTATTGTGGTTTCATCTTATCCTGTAAGGATTTCAAATAAAATTGAAAATTAATTTTCTTTTGTTGTTTTTGTTTTGAGATTGATCAAAAACGTGAAGCAGTAAAATTTCTTGAAATAATGCGACGTGCTTTACGTAAAAAAATTTGTTCGTATTGTTTTATTATTTTTTTAAATATCTTCTCATTGCATGTTTTATTATATTTAGTTGCTGGTGCATGTGATTTAATACGTGCTCGTGTACCAATTCTTCGATTTACTGATTATGCAACGTAGGAAATATTTTCTTTGATATTATGCTGAGATTTCTCTTTTTATTATTCTTTTTTCAGTCGATTAAGATGTGATGTAAACATTAATAATATAACTGGCATTCGAAATACAGATTTATTACGTTTCTATGCTGAAACAGATCAACGAGTAGCACCGCTTGGTTAGTTCTGAAATTTCTTTCTTTTTTTGTTGATAATGTCAAGAAACTTTTTGAAGTAGGAATAATGTTTTGAATAGTCTATAACGTTTCCTATTTTTGAAATCTTCATAAAAAGAAAATAGTTGTCGAAAACGATTTCTAATGAAATGATTTTCTCAAAACTCACTTTAACGTATGCTGTATTAAGAGAGAACTTCATGAACTATCAAAATCATTGTTTGCATTTAAGAAGACTTCCCCTTTCTCGACTGAAAATTTTTGGATATTTCATTTTCGTTTCTTCTTTATATATGGTTACACATATCCTTTATCAGCTGAACCTATTTTAATAGTTAATGTATAACTATGATAGTCAAAAAAACTGGAAAATATGGAACATTTTCGCCGTTTTTGAAAAACAAAACAATTGAAAATCGCTCTCGTTTTTCAACTATAGCACATCCGATCCAGCTAAAATTTTCGTCCACTTATACTAGAACGTATTTAGAATACCTATCTTTGTTTTCTTTCAAAATATGATGTATCACTAGTTTTTTTCATAGTTTACAAAAAACGAACGAACATGCATTTTTTTGAGGATACTCCTCGGATATTGGTATTTTTATTCGAACGGTAGGAGTTGCAAAAAAACTAGACAACCTGAACAATATCTACTAGTTTCTGTACAAAATATTTAACCCCATCAGATCTTCTACTGGAAAACATTCGAAAAATTTTGAATCTATAACAATATTCACTCTACTCATCGAGATCTATCTATCGTAAAAATTTCAAGATTATCTGATGAGTTGTTCTCGAAAAATATCGAACAGAATAGGAGCCGCTCGTGTTAATTACTTCACGTTATAAAAACTATCTTGTTCTTAAAATTCTAATCAATATAATGTAATTATGTGTTCTGTTCTTTTTAGTCTTAACTCTCAAAGCTTGGGCAAAATTTCATAATGTACGGCAAGCAAAAATAAATTATTATTCTATTCGCATAAAAATGTGTTTTACTTTTTTCGTATTAGATTAATGATGCCAGTCAGAAAACATTATCAAGTTATTCTCTTACATTAATGTGTCTTTTTTATTTACAGGGTATTTCATTATTGACTTTTATTTTGGTTTGCCTTTTTGTTTTTTACTATTCTCGCTTATTTTAGCTATTGCACAACCACCAGTTGTACCTGTTTGGCAGACACTCTTATCGGTATGTTGAATAGAATTTATAAAAATTCTTTTTTCTTTCAAAAAAAAAAACATTCCTTCATTTTCTCTATTTAAGGATCGTTTTGATGTCAATATTCCTGTTGCACATTTAAAACGTAATGATCAACCAAAATTAATATGGAGATCAGATAATCATCAAACACTTGGTGAATTATTTACTGGATTTTTAAGATTTTTTGCTAAAGATTTTCGGTAAAAAAAAACAAACTTTTAAAATATATTTATTCTAAATTTATAATTATATGTATATAGATATGAAAAACATGCTATTAGTGTTCGAATGGGTTGTTTAATCGATAAAGATGATTTTTTAGATAATGATACGACAAACTATGGACATGCTCTATTAGCTATTGAAGGTAATAGAAAATGAATTAGAAAAAAAACAAAATTTTGTTTTTTTCTTTTAGAACCATTTGATTTAACCAATACAGCTCGATCTGTTTATGATGATGATGAATTTGAACGTATAGTTCGTGTATTTCGTCGAAGTTATTATACGATTGATAAAACAAAATCATTTTCTTCAATTCTTACAGAACAATTTAAATAATATACATACATTTTTTTTTGTTATATTCTTTTGCTCAGGAGTTCGTGTTCTATTTCAATGGACATGAAGTTCTTACGAAATTAAAGTGTGTTGTTTTTGGTTTCCTTTTTTTATATCATGTTTATTGAACTATAAAAGAGAACATACAGATGAACGAAACAAAAAAAAAACAAATTACAAAGCGAGAAAAATTTGTTCAGAAAAACATCTAAATAAAAGAAATATTTAAACTATGAATGACATCACAGAACAGCACTGTAAGATTAAAATAAAATAGACAGACCCCTAAAAAGTAAGATTAATAATAAAAAGACAAATTTATACGAATAAAAAATGTGTATAACACAAAATTAGAGGAATGCACATCTACTAAGAAGCTAATTTCTATGAATATTTATACATAACTATCACCACCTTCACCACTACGTTTTGATGATGGAATTGGTGGAGGTGGCCTAAATGGTGCACGATTTTTAGGAATAACATAAGGAATATTTGATTCAGTTGTTGAATGTGTTGGAGTATTCTTATTTGGTTGATTTAATGGTATCAATTTATCAGACAAATTAGCAGCAATTGTTCGTTGTTGATTATTTGTATTTGGTTTTATTGGTGTTAAATATGAGTCATTTCTTTGTTCAGCATAATCTTTATCTGATTGAGATAAATATGTATGAGATGTATTATCACTTGCTGTTGGATAATAATCAGTTGTTGATGTTGAACGATATGTAACATCATCATTATGAGAAGAATTAAATGGAATATTATTATCATCATCAAATGTTGGTAATTCACTTACACCTTGATCGTCACCAAAAAGAAAAACATTCTCATCTGTAGCATTTTCTTCTTGATAACGATTATATTCAGTTCGATAATACTATTGAGAATAACAAACAAAAAAAGAGAAGAAGAAAATTATTTTGATATAAAATAAAAATAGACTTAATCAAAAAACATACTTCAAAAGCTTGTTTTGATAACATCTTTGAATGACATAAAAGAGCACGAATTCGTATCATTTCTGGTCGACGATTTTCATCAACTAGACATTCTCGAATAATAGCATAACTATATGACAAAACAAAAGAATCAAACAATGAAATAGTTTTTACAAACGAAACATAGAAACATATTTTTTAATGCTCACAAGGAAAATCTTTGAACTGATTAATTGCTTTTGAGTTAAGGCTGTGTGCATCATGTGGATCCTAATGAGGTATGGATATTTTGAGAAAAGCTCGGGCTCTTCACTTATTGTTATCAAGCTATTGCATTTTTATGGTATTTTTTTAAGTAAAAGCGATGGTTCCTCTCAAAAATCCTAGAAAACTTATTTTCGAATTTCGACTTGAAACTTTCCATAAGGACAGAATTTAATGAAAATAATTTATTGTGAAAATTTCAGATCATTTTGTTGTTCCTATCCTGAGATATAGCTATGATAAAAGCTTGTCTTTTACATTGTTCATATACATAAACAGATCTAATGTTCTTAGTTAAGAAAAAGAGCAAATCAAAAGACCTGAAACTTTCACAATGAACTATTCTCGTTAAGTCGTGTCTCTGTGAAAAGTTTCAAGTCGAAATTCTAAAATTAATTTTCTTAATGTTCTTGACGGATACCACGGTACTGACTGAAAAAGTACTGTAAAAATGCAGTATCTCAGTAGCAATAAGCTAAGCACTCGAACTGTTTCAGGATATTCATAACTCATTAGGATCTACATGATGCACATAGTTCTGACTCAAAAAACGATTAATCAATTCAGAGAAGAACCTTATCAGTCAAAAATGTCACTGTCATTTCTTAATAATATGAATAGAATTCGTGATGACCGATATGGTAAGAAAAAAGTTATGTATAGATTCGAAGTAAAAAAACAAAAGAATAAATCTTATTTAAAAAGCTCTATCATTTTTACTATCTTTCAGTTATTGTTATCGTTTATTTATTCTCATAACTTTACAGATTTAATCAAAGTACAAGAACAGCTTGAATAATCGGTATTCACAGATATTTTTGCATTATTATCCATTCAAACACGCGATGTACGTTTAAACAAAAAGTATGAAAATTGTATATCTCTCTGAAAACGTAAGCATTCATCGAAATACTTGAGCAAGTAAAAGAATATTATTGAGAAAGAATGTAGAAAAAATAATTATGACAGTAATAAAGAAATATGAGTAAACAATGAAAGAGAATAAAAAATCCTTTGTTTAAAAAAAAAAGAATCTATTAGTTCTCGAAAACGATCAATATCTTATAACTTATGTTGATCGAAGATAAGTTGAATTTTTCTCTTGATCTGAATCAACCAAGAGATAAAATATCAAACTATCTTATTAATTCAATAGATGAATTGATCATCAGTATTAAAATAAGAATCTCAACTTTAATATCATACTTGTTCTTTATCATATCTAATGTTTCAATTTAGTTAGTCAATATTTTCTATGCAATATTAATTTCGAAATATTCTTCAATATTATTGATATCACTATAGGTGTTCATTACAAGGTCTCTCCGAATATCAAGCTGATTGAAAAACATATATCACTTATCGTGAACAAGATAAAAATAAATCATTTTATAAGATTTTTCGTTTTTTTCAGAGACTATTAATCTTAATATCAAGATTTACAATATACTTCCACTATCCTTCAAATTCTTTTTTTGTTCTGACTTCAAATAAACTAATTCATATTAAAATTATTATATCAAATAAACAAAAATATTTCAGTTAAAAATTAAATTTTAATCTTAATTATGAATAAATGCTTACATTTTACGTGGAATTTCTGGTTGATAATCAAGATATTTTAAAACACGACCTTCACTAACAACACGAGCAAGTCGATGAAAAAATGTTTCACCATCAGATTTATTTTCCATTTCTTCCAAAAGTTTATTAAATGGTCGAATTCGACCTTAAAAAAAAACCAAACAATCAATTGATATAACAAAAAGAAAAACCAATAGAAAATAAAACACTTACATTTAAGAAATAATGTCCAAAGAAATATTCCAAATGACCATCTATTAATTGAATTAATACATTTAGAAAAATCAATATAACAAAAACAAAGAGATTCACTTACACATCAGATTTTATTGATGATTTATTAAGTAAAATACGTTCATCAGGAGTTGATGCACGTAAAATAGCTCGAGCAAGTTCTGGTGTTAAATTATGTGTTGCTAATTCATTCTACAAATAAAAAATCTTAATATTTTAAAATGACTTTCTTCTTCTACAAAAACATACATTTTTCTTTTGAAGTTGTACACTATCATTTTGTGCAAGTTGTTCACGATAATTTTTATATGTTGTCCATGTTGCCAAACTAAAATAAAAATATATCTTTAAAAACTCAAAAAAAAAGAAAAAGAAAACCTATTTACCCAAAATCACATATTTTCATAATAAATCTTGCACTAACTAAAACATTTCTTGCAGCAATATCACAATGAGCTATTTGTTTTCTATTTAAATAATCAACACCACAAGCAACTTGATATGCAGCTAATATTAAATCATCATCTGTTAATATACATGAATCATGTGCTTGTGTAATAGTCATTCCTGGTCCGTTTTGTTTAGCAAGTGCTTCATATAATGATAATTTTTTATTTGATATATTTGATGATGGTTGAAGAAAACGTTTAACCATTGATTCAAGTGAACCATTTGAACATAATTCCATTAAATAAAATGAATCTTCATCACGTATAAGTCCACCTGTTATTAAATATTTAAATTTTGTTTCTGGATATGCAACTTTAAGTAATGAAACAATATTAACATGTTTACCAGCTTTATACATAACTTTAATTTCATCAATTAACATTTCAGCTGCTTTTTTCTTTTGTAATTCATGTTTTTTTGAAATCATTTCTTGACTTTCTTCACTATCATCACCTTTTTTACGTTTATCACGACGACGTTCAATATTACGTATAGATTCTGGTAATAATTTTGCAGCAACAAGACCAACTTCTGGTAAGCGTACTTGATAAACAATACCATATTGACCATGACCAAGTTCTTTGAAATCATCTTTTACTACAGGTGTTATATCACCATTAACATAACCAAGTAAGGTACGAACTTGTTGTGTTGATGCAAAATTATCTGGTAATCGTATACGTGTTAATTGTGTCATGGGTGGTTGAGATTTATCTTCAGGTTCATCTGGTTGTTGCGCATGAAATATACTTGTATCAACAATTTTTTTCATTTTAAAATATTTTACAGCTAGAATGATAAGTAAAATAAGTAGAATAAGTATTAAACAAGCAGATAATATTATAAATATGGCTATGAATCGACGAAACCTTGAATGTAAATATGGAGCTAAATATCAGAAAAGAATGTATAATTAAAAAAGAATTCATGATTTTTTTTTTCTTTTTCTTTTACTTTTAACACGTAAATCAAAACTTCGACGTAAAGACGAATCACGACCATTAGTTAATTCACATGTATAATAACCAGTGTCAGAAGCTTGAACACGAGTAATATGAATACTAAAAAAAATAATGAAGTACTCCAAGGTTCCGTTAAGTTTGAGTATTTCTGAAAATATTTTCTTTAGGATTACTTCTACTTCCTTTTATTAATTGATTGGCATAATCGCGGCTAAGGACGAACCTGAATGTTCAGGTTCAGTGCATGCCTATGCTATGATCTACATGAATGGTCTTCTGGACTATGAAATCTTCCCCTCCCCCCCCCCAAAAAAAACCAGAAACAATTTTTCAAAAGTTTTATGAATTTTGTTCAATAGGTCAAATTTATTTCAAAAATAAATAATTGTCAATGCTTTGAATTGAATTCTCAATACTTTATATATGTAATGAAATTATTCTTTTAGTAAAGTTATTTCACGAATCAATTTATGAATATTCAATTTATTTTGTAATAAAAAATTGATTATCTTTTTAAATAATCACTCAACTTGATTAAATTTAATCAATTTAATTTTCCTGAATATTCTCTTTTGTTTTTTTTAATAATAAAACTAAAATTCTCTGAATGAATAATCAAATTCATTTTTACCTTCCATTATTATCACGAATTTGTAATGTTGAATCATCATTTGATAATGGTAATTTTCCTTTCAACCACTTAATTTTTGGTTGTGGTCGTCCATCATATAAACAATCAAATTCAACATTAGTACCTGCTTTTCGTTCAATTTTTTCAACTGTTTGTAAATTATTTTTAAATCTTAATGGTACAGGATCTTTAAAATAATAAAACATTCATAAAAATTATACAAAAGAAAAAAAAAATTTCTTTAGATTTTACCATCTACATGAATTATATATGTATCATTTATATTCGGAACAACATCCGGTCGTTTAGATGAAGCCATACATTGAAGAAAACCATTTTTACCAATTTTTCTTAATGGTGATGTTTCTACTTCAATAATTGTATCTCGAATATGTTCACTAATATTTTAAAAATAAATAAATAAATCAAAATTATATAAAAAATAATATAAGATAGCAAAAAAGAAACGAAACCTTGTTGGTGTTAACCATTTAATATCAGTTTGTTTCGGTTGATTAGTTTCCAATGAACGCCATTCAGCATCAAAACGATTTCTTTTATATGTAAATAAACCGTCATCATAAATTATTCGAAGATCATCATAAATCAAATCATGACTTTCACATCTATATGTTAAAGTATCTCCAGTAACTAAACTAAATTCTGGTTTACGTACAGTAAACATATTACGATTACCTTAAATTAAAAAAAAAGAGAAAGATTTCGTATTCGTCTTAATTGTTTTTCTCTTACGTGCTAATGCTGTTAATGATTTTGCAAGCATAATTAATCCATTTTGTTCATAACAACAAATATATTGATGACCAATTGATGGATTATCAATAATTTGTGATTCAATACTAACAAATTCTGTTTGAAAATTATTTATACGATTTGCTTTTGTCAGTAATAAACGTGGATTAGATGATGATTTACATGTTCTATCAATAATATCTGATAAACAATTTTCTATTGAACATTGAATATCATGAATAAATACATTTAATGGTCGTGCTATATCAGCACGATGACGAACTGTACAAACAATACGATATGATTCGCGTTCATATATACCATATGAATAAATATTTAATTTATTTTTTTCATATTCATCACGCCATGGAATTATACGTGGAATATCATTTGATATAAAAGAAAATTGACCAACAGGATTACCAGTTACATTTGGTTTAATAATTTTAGTTTTTTCTGATGCAGAAGATTTTGCAGTAATTTTTATATCTGTTTCATCTTCGAATGTAATATTATAAATAGTTAATGTATATTCATAATATTGATTTTCATTATCAGATCTTAATAAAGAGAAGAAAAAAAAAAGAAAATCAGAATAATTCTATAGAAATAAGATTGTAATTTGTTTTTTTATAACAACATTCATGCAATGGAAGACTACTGGAAACAGAAAACCCATGCAAATACCTGCTATCTATCTGTGAATATATATAAGAAGAAGAAGAAGTATATATGAATGTAAACTAATTTTCATTTCATCTGTATATATATATACATATATATATATATAATTTAAAAATACTTACGCAAGTTTTAATTCAAATCGTTTATCATTTGCTAATGATAATCCATTACGTGTTATTTCAATTAGAATCTTTGAACGTGGAACGGTAAAAATACTTATTTCATAACTACTATGTGAACCATAAGATACTTCATCAGGAGTATCTGATACAGGTGAAGTAATTTCAAGATCAAGTGATGGTTCTTAAAAGAAAAAAAACAACGATTGATTTTTTTTTAAATATAATTTTTATATTTATAATAATAATAACATACTATCAACACATGTAAT
This sequence comes from Rotaria sordida, assembly GCA_905250125.1. Taxonomy (NCBI): domain Eukaryota; kingdom Metazoa; phylum Rotifera; class Eurotatoria; order Philodinida; family Philodinidae; genus Rotaria; species Rotaria sordida. Next base: position 45,755 of record CAJNOL010000859.1, read on the forward strand.
ATCAACAGAACGTGAGTAAACTCCTTGTTCAGATACACGTACACAATAAAATCGATAAGTTTGATTTAGTTTAAAACCACGAAGTGTTATTGAACTATTTTGACTATAAATTTGTGTAAAAACATTAAATGAAGGTTTTTCAGTTTCATTTGCTATGAGATTAAGCTATAAAATAAATAAATAATTTAAGTATAAAATTATAATAATTAATAGAAAAATAAATTTACATTATGAATATCTTCAAACCAAAAAATATTTGGTTTTTTTCGACCAACTTTTGTTCCATATTGAATTTCACAATTTAATCTTAAGATTTCATCAGGCACTATACTTAAACTTGGTTGATGTATTTGAACATAATCAGCTAAAATAAAATTTTAAATATAAAAATATTTTTATGCATAATTAATCATACGATCGAATGAATCAAATGGAATTTTTGATATTTGATTTGGTGCATAATCACTCTTACAAATAAATTCAGTTAATGTTTTTGGTATTGTTGGATTTTCTAATGCAAAACCAATTTGTGGATCAAAAAATACTTTCTAGACAGAAAAAAAAACATCGATTAATTAATTCTTAGTTGTTCATTTAAATGTTATTCAAACGAACCGATGATTGTAAATCGGATGGTGTATAATAAACAGGAATACATATATCTTGTCCATCACATATAGGTGTATTACATTTAAGTTCATTAACTTGACGTTCTTTTGAATTACATTCACGTAATTTACATCGTCTTGAATCGGTTGACATTGGACATGACATTCGTGGATACCAACTTGTTGCTTGACATGGTAAATTAAAAAAATGAATACCTGTGTGTTGAAAAACTTTCGGATAAAGTGTTTTAGTAAATACAGAAGTTCCATCTAAAATAAAAAATTGTTAGTGGATTTTTGTTTTTGATATGGAGAAATATTATATACCTTGAATAAATACATGAGCAGATGTTTCAGATCGTTTATCATTAATTATTTCTAAACATGTATAACGTCCAACAAGTTCTGGACGAAGTTGATTTCTTCTTAATGTAGCAGTGATGGTATAAGAATCATAATTCATATTAAGTGACAAATGCTATAAGAAAAAAAATGATAATTTTAATTATTTCGAAAAAATTTATTTTGATTAATTTTAGTTTTCATAGTAAAATTGATTATTTTTGTATTTCAAATTACTTCAACTTACATCTATTGCTGTTGTTGGAACAGTAAAATTTATTGAATTTTTCGATCCTTTACATTTTAAAAAAAATGGTAATCGATCTTTTAATGCATCAGCATGAAATTGAATTTCTCGTGGAATAATATAATATCGAAAAATTGGATCAATTGAATTAATATCCGTACGTATTCGTTCTACAATATGTTGATTAGCTGGATATTCAATTTGAACACCTTTAAATTAAATAGAAAACTTAATATAAATCAAAATAAATTTATTTGTTTCTTTTTTTACTTTCAGTTTGATAATATGATAAGTATATAATAATTAGTAATATTCGTAACATGATCAGGAGAAATAAACTATCAAAACAAAATAATACAGAATATTGAAAAAAAAACCACTTTCTCCCGTTCTTATATGGAGGAGGAATGAGTCATTCATTTGATAGATGTTGCAAATAAGCAGAGAAACATATTTTTGCTGACATCTAGTGACCTTTATAATTATTCGTTTGTATAACACAGTATGCCGAATATCTATCATTGATAAAAGAAGAAATTATAATTCTTTCGTCTTCATTTTTTTTTCTTTTATCTTAATTTTTAAATATCAACAAAAAGAGATCGAAAATAAAAATGGTTTATCTCGTTCTATTAGAACAATTAACACGAAGAAAACTTTTAATTTTTCTTATTTGTTTATTAATTATTCAAATAATTTATTTTCTTATTGGTGGTCTCACTGGTTTGTATTTAAAAAACAAAATGTTGATTATTGATTTTTATATGCTAAATTGAGTTTTTATTTTGCCAGGAGCAAAACCAACAAATGTAAAAAATCCTGAATTTACATTATGTCCATATCATGCAGATCATCAATGGATTTATCTTCATCCAGAAGGAATTTGTAATGAAGTTGATCTCAGTTTTCAAGCTGTATGATTGAATTTAAATAATAACAAAAAAAAAAACAAATTTCTATTTATTTATTTTTTCCTATAGAAAAAAACTTGGAAAGATTTTGTTTTTGTTATTCAATTACCACGTATTACACGATGGTTTCAAACATTAACATCATTTATTGTACCACAAATTGAATATGATTCACGAGTTAATTTAAGTAAGTTTAGTCTTTTATTTATTCTTTTTTTTGAATTATGAATTTCATTTGTTTTTTAAAGGTTCAAATGCAATCTTAACATATGATGTTCGTCTTGGTTATAAAACTGATGAAATGTATAAAGATTCTAATTCGGAATGGAAATTAGAAATTAAATCACGTGAATCTCGTTCAATACAATGTCAACCAAGATATCATTATGGCATTGAAAACAAAGTATTGTTTATTTTTAATCTATTTGACAAAACAAAAGCAAAAATCTATATGTATTTCTTTTATTCAGAATATACCCGATGGATATACATGTGAACCATTAGCTTTTTTTGAACTATCTACATTGAAATATTCATATTATTTAATTAATTTACAAATTGTTGATGAAAATGGTCTATCGCAAAATATTGGTAAACTTAAATCATTTATATTTGTTGTTAGTATTAATTATTAGTATTAATTTTTTTTTTAAAAATCATATATTTATATTTAGGTTATTCATCAAACAGAAACTTTTACAAAAGTATGGTTTATATTGAAAACAATAACATTTCCAATTGTTCTTGCTGCTCTTATTTGGTTTTGTCGACAAATGAAACGTGCACAAAAAAAATATTCTAATCTTGACAAGTAAACTTTTTGATTGAAGTGAAAAAAAACATATCAGACAGAAACTCAAAAAGAATATGTGAGATAATACAAGATATTGATAAGATTAGATATCAAGTTTCAAAAGTACATATCTTGAGTTTTATTTTATCATATCAAAAAGTATTTAGAATTTACATATCGTTGAATGCATGAATTAATGTTTTAGACAGAAAAGTGATGAGATGTGCGGTATCGAAATGCAGATATTTGCCCGAACCGAGACTACAACAAAGAGAAGTGGCTAAGATCAGAATCGGAGCTACGACAAAAAACTTGTTTCAACTGGAACTAAAGATTATAGTTAAGTATTCCATAGTTTTAAGTGAATTATCTCATAAATCATCGATCAGAACATTGTTCAAGAGAGACGACCCAAAAAAAGTGCTAGTCGTAGTCTAAATAAATAAAAATCTAGATTAAGACTGAAACCAAAAAATCTTGATCGCGCATATTTCACACAGTTAGACCAATTCGTAGTATCATCGATATGTCATTAATATCTTGCAGACGGGCACAACTCTAAACTACAAGATAGTACAATTTCATCTGTATATTATCATATTGAACCGTTTATTGTTTGAATATTAAGCAACTAATGATTCAAATATTGTTTTAGATATACATGAGGCTTTAATCTGATCAATACAGTTAAGAAGTTCTGTCATACTAGAGCAGAAGAAGATAAACAAAATCATTTGTTTTTAGATGAAATAGAATATCTTTCGTCTATTCTATCAGTATTTATATGTATCGATAGATTTTGATGAAGAATCATAAATGAATGTTCTATAAGTGCTCAAATCGAACAATGTTTTAAACATTCTTTATTTACTCTTTATCTTAGAATATTCACCGACGTGAAAATTGAAATAAACATAATTGAAAAAATCGAATTATGTGATCCGCAACTAATTCTATGTTATCTATAGAGAACTTTATGATCTATTGATTGCTAAAAGAAAATATTATTTTGCTTTATTGTGTTGCCTCTGACAAATCAGGCGTACAAAATTGATAAATTTCGAAAAAGAGAATTTTCCTTATAAGTTTTGCCTATTTGCAAGCCAAGGATATCCCGAATAAGTTTTGTGTGATACGTAACGACGAACATGTTTACTAGGAAATGAAGTGTGTTTCACAAGTTTTCGAGTAGCTTGGCAAATAAGAGATACTAAGCAATTGAATGAACCCTGTAGCGTTCATCGAGAGGTTAAAGAAGGAATGATATATGGATATATCATGCATATTTACTTTGTAAATTTTATCACATTAGAAGTGAAACAAAATATTTATCGCTGATAAAATGGCTTCCTTTATTACTTAGTGACTAAAGTATTATACGGATCAAAAAAATAATAGACGCTATTCTTGTCTACTCAAAACTATCATTCTAGAGAAGAAAAGTACAAGTTTTTAAATCATTCCTTAACGAAGCGTAGAATGGAAAATCATCTATTCATAATTCATTAACATTTTCTTGAAAATATAAGACAAAATATTAATATTTTATTTAGATTATTATTCTTACTTGGCCTATCAGCATGTATACTTAATGGTTAGTCTTATCTAAATACTTGTATAATCTACATATGATAAAATTTATCTATTTTTAGCTCCTGTAGAATGGTTAACACTTATAATACCTTTCAATGGTTTTCAAATCTATAGTGAAATTCGACAAGGATTTTTTCTTACTGTTCTTTTAACATTTTGGCTTTTTTTTGCTGGTGAACATATTATTGTAAGTAGTTCTATTTATTTTCAATAATTAATATATTGATCATATTTATGTAGGATAAAAGTGCTCATCATAGTTTTTGGTCATATGGAAAATATATTGTTTTACTTTGGTTTGCTTCAAGTATTTTACTCATTTTTGAATTATGTCAAAGGTAGATAAGGAAAAAACAAAGAAAACAAATATTTAATTTATTTTTCTTTCTTTTAGAGGATATCAACTTTGGAATCCATTTTATTCAATATGGTCAACACGTACTGGTCGTAATGCAAGTTTAATATTTCTTATACTTGCTGGTTTATCTAGTTTTATCTATATTATTTGTCTTATTATTCTTGTTGTACGTGTTTTTTGGAATATTCGTAGTAAACAAGGTGAACTTACTGCCATGCGTCGTATTCGACGTTTGATGTATCAGGTTTGATAAAAATGAAAATGAGAAAAAAAAAACAAATATGAATTCTTGATTTTTTTGTTTTTAATCTGAAGGGAGCATTTTATCGATTTCAATTTTTATTATTAACAACAATACTTTGTGCTGTACTTACAATTGTTTGGTATTATTTAAGTCAAATTTATGAAACAGATTGGGTTTGGAATAAAGATAAACCATCGAAAATTCAATATTCAGGAGCATATATAACTGGTGAGAAAAAAAAAAGATTTTATTTATTTATTTTAATTTTTATTTCTAGGAATTTATGGTATGTTGAATATATATGTTTTTGCTGTTTTGATTCTTTTTTCACCAGTAATCTCACATGTTGATGATATGGATGAATTAAGTAAGTAGAAAAATAATAAATTCAAAAGGAAAATGAAATAAATTTTTATTTATTTATTTATTTATTTTAGCATTGACTAATGATGATGGAAATGTTATGCATCTAACTAATAATCAAACATCAGCTTATGAAATGATTAGTAAAGCATCTATTAGTTAAAAGTATTTTTGGTCATATACAACAATAAAGTCAGATAATTATTTGTAAACAAAAAAACTCAAGAATCTTACAAGTTTTTTTTGTCTATTAAAGATCTTTGTCTTTTTTTTGTACTAATCTTATGTGTATAAAATATTCATATAGATTTTGTTAATATTATTAAAAAAATATTCATATATGATGTTAATGCTTTTGTTATTTTGTCTTCATAATTCTAAATTTTAAGAATTATTACAAGAAAAAAAAAAATTAAATAGTTTCTTTTTATGGAAGAAGTCGAAAGATTTATTTGGATCAAGCAATGGATTTATTGGGATTTGAGAAAACATTTTCATTCTATTAAAAGAGAATTATTTCTCGGCGGCGAATAAGAAATATTTTATCAGAATGAACTGTAGTGAAATGTTCTTTTTTTATATAAAAACAAAAAATATATCAAAAATGATTATATCAATATAAAAGTCTTCTATTCTGATATCCAGACGAAATATGAAAGTTACCATATTTTTATTGATTATAAAAATCTACCAATTTTATCTAAAACCAATCTACTTTATTACTATAAAAAATTATGACATTATTTATGAGTAATTTTTGTATGAACTCTTTCTGCATATATATATATATATATATACATCTATCGGTTTTTTTTGTTCTTAAAGATAATGAATGATACCAGTGGTGCTCCTATAGCCATTGATGACGAGCTTTATCCAGCTCTTATTCAATGTTTCTTTATAATTGGCACCGGTTATGTTGCTGGTCAATTAAATCTATTAACAAATACACATTCAATAGGTCTTTCACGTTATGTAAGTAATTTTGCATTACCAGCTGTAGTATTTAAAAATCTCTTTGAAGTACAATTTGAAAAAGTATCATGGGAATTTATAGCATCTGTATTTATTGCTAAAACAATTGTTTTTCTTTTGACAACAATTTTAACTGGTATAGGTGAACGTCCAAGAAATTTTGCAAGTATGGGTTTATATGCAATAATGTCATCACAAAGTAATGATTTTGCATTAATGTTACCAATAATTGATGCTGTTTATAAACAATCACATCCAGATTATGGACGTTATATTTATTTAATAGCACCAATATCTTTAGTTATACTTAATCCAATTGGTTTTCTTCTTATTGAAATACAAAAACGTTTAGATGATCAAAAAAAATATCGAAAAATATCTGTATGGTATCGTTGTGAATTAATACGAAAATTATTTCATAATATATGTCGTAATCCAATTGTTATATGTACATTACTTGGTATTATATTTAATCGAATATTTCAACAAAATATACCATGTATACTTGAACATATATTAACACCAATAGCACAATCATTTAGTTCAACAGCATTATTTTATCTTGGTTTAACAATGGCTGGTAAATTACGTCGTCTTCATACACATCTTGTTATTACGGTACTTGTTATTAGTATGATTAAATTAATTATATTTCCATTAGTATTACGTGAAGCCGTATTTTTACTAGTTAAACCAACTAATGGAACTTTAAATAATACAATTGATTATTCAAATTTTGGTTTTCTATATGGAACAGCACCAACTGCACCATCAGTTATATTTTATGTACCAGAATCAAATGCTGCATTACGAGCTATTGCTTCAACAGGTCTTATTATTTCAACTTTACTTGCTGGACCAATAATGCTTGTTTCAGCTAAAATGATTAATTTAAAAACATTAGATATCAAACTAAAACAATCATATGAATCAGCATTAGTTAAAACATCATATGATGTTAGTATTATATCATTATTTTGTACAATTATTGTTCTTATTGGATTTTATTTACGACGACGTTTATTAAAAATCTCACCTATTCATAAATATACATTTATTTTTGCTGGTCTTCAAATGATACATGCAATATGGACAATAGGGATTCAATATATAAAATTACCAATATCGCTTATGGCTTCAACAGTAGTTGATCTAGGTAAAAGAATTTAGATTAAGTTTTATTTAAAAAAAAAATAAACATTTTTCTTTTCTTATTTTTTCATAAAGATTCAAATTAACATGTAATAATAGTGCAAGACATTTATCAAAGTAGATACATATTTCGAATAGAATCTTTAAATATTTTTATTTGTTTTGACATGTTCTCAAAATGAACTTTTCTTTTGTATTCTGTTTAAATGATTTGTAGAAGCGAATAAATAAGAATTATGAATAAACATTGAAAAACATTATTTAATTATATGATTTTTCTAAACACTTGTACTATTCGAGAAGATTTTGATAAAATGGATATACAGTAGAGTCCGTCGGATTGGTCCCGAATCTAGATCCGATGAGTTTTAGTCATCTGAGAAATGTGTACGATGCGTTGGTCACCGAATACAAAAAAAAATCGGAAAAAAACTATCTCGTATCTTCGGAGCGACTATCCAATTTTGATTAGAAAATTTCATCGAAAGTATTAAAGTACGATTCGATCATGTTTGGGTTCGCAAATTTTGTATTCGACGAACCCTAGTATACAGAATAGATAGTTTTAAAAAAAATTTCATTAAATGTATAGATAATTTCATTGATTATCGCAATGCATACATCAAAACTGATTGATTCTAAGATATCAGAGGACTTCCGCATGATATCGAGTATTAAATTTGCTGTTTTTTTTCTGTACATATTTTCTTGAATTGAAGTTCTATTTACCTTCAGACACAAATAAATTATATCATGTACAATGTCCTATTTATTTCAGGTAGTATTCTAACAGCTCTAACAACACGTTCTTGGGCAACAAGTATTTCGATTGCTGTAATGATATCAATCTGTTATTCAAATGAACGTGCTCGTCAATATTATTGGTTGTATCATTCATTCGGTTGGCTTGTACCAATATTTACAACTTTTATAATTTTTTTTCGATCAACAATTGATAGATCAAAAGGTGAACCACCACTAGATACACAAAAATTTGGAGAAACACAAGTTATTGCTTCAATTTGTTTACTTGCTGTATGTGTAGTACTTACTTCAGCAAATCTTCTTCGTATTGCTCGTCGTACATATCGATTAAAACAAAATGCACGTGAAAATTTTACAATAACTGAAAGTCGACCATTAATTAATGATGAACACGAATATGATCAAAGTCAATCAACACAGCAATCAGTTTCTATGGGTATTTAATTATATTATTTTTATTGACCAGATATATATATATATATATATATGTTAACGTACAATATTGGATTGAGGGAAAAACTGATGTTAAAACTCGGACTAGTTTGTAGGTCGAGTTTTAATATCAGTTTCCTTCTCAATCCAATATTGAATGTAATCTCAGTTTGGACGCTAACATATGTATATATATATATATATATAGATATTAGTGTAGATCAAAGACCATTAGAAGTGCATACACAATTACTTCGTCATGCAGTGCTTGTTGGTTTATTGAATATAAATGCATTTGTTGTAAGTTAATTTTTTTAAATCAATAAAAATGTTTTTTTTTTTACTTTTTGTTTTAGTGTATATCAGTTTTATCATGGTCAGTATTGACAAAAAATCGTGATGGTATTTATTATGAATTACAATTTCTTGATACTGTTTTATTACATGGTCAAGTAAATATATAATTAAAATTTTTCTTGTCAATTTCTATAAGAATTTTTAACTTTAGGGTATTCTAACATTTCTTGTTTTTTCACTTGATGCTGATTTATTATTACCCATAACTCGAAAGTATGATTTACTAGGATAATAAATATATATATATGTATATATGTTTCTATTATAAATTTTTCATAGAATTATTAAATTATTGAATCTTTTTGGTTTAAAAATAAAATTTCCTCGAACTAATAGAAGTTATAGATCTTCAGAAAATGATCGACGACATAATTTTGAACATAAAATTCGACCGGATTTTACTCGACATTCAATATCAACACAAAGGTAAGAAAAAATTCTTCGAAAAAAAAAGAAAAATTAAATATTTTAATGTAAAACTTTTTTTTTTGTTTTAGTATAAACAGTTCTATGGAAACAATTGAAACAATATTTAATGAAAATGATTTTTCTCAATGGCTTATATCGAATGGTTATACAGAGAATGAATTAACAGCTCATCATTATTGTCAAGAATTAGCCAATAAAAAACAAATTATTTGTATTGATCGTATACAAAATGAAGAAATTCTAGATTCTAGTAATCATTGGTATGCTTTTACTAAATAAGATCAAACAAATAAAAGTTTAATTTTATTACTTTTCTTTTTAAATACTATTTCTATGTTTTGTAATTTTGTTTTTCGAAACCAGATGCGGTGAAATAATAATATATTCTTTTGTTTCATTTTATCTTGTTATACTATGATTTTTTTTTTGTATAAAATCGTTTATATATATTGTTTTTTCATTCCATGTAAATCAAAGACGATATACAGAAAAACTTGTCAACATGACGGAAAAAAAGTTTTTCTCTACATTTGATAAATTATCTATGTCGATTATGATAAATAAAGATGATGACATGTAGTGGTTCTTTGTTTTGATGACAGTTAACATAATTTAGCTAAATCAATATAAGAATAATATTTAGATCGAACAAGTACTGGATTCATATGACCAGTAAAACAGATGAAAAATATATATATAATAAACGAAGTCATTAGCAAAATTACAACATGGAGAAAATTATTTGAATAATATGACATGCACTTAGGTTAATGAATATGCGTGGGCATTTGTTTTTCATAATTTATATAGTCTGGAAGAAGAAACATTAAAGAAGAAGATTTAAAATCATTATTTAACTATTAAAATAACATGACCAGGTCATTATATTTGGATTTTGTAGAAGACAAATCTCAAAATTACATTATAATATATTTTCTGATTCTTATCTTTTGAATTATTATTATTTTAAAAATCAGCTGTTTTGTTCTATTTATTTAAAATTGACTAGATATCGGATGTACATTAGATTTATAACCATATCATACTGGTAACATTGTCTATGAAAGTCGATACATCTTCATTCTTTAAATAATATTCCATGTCGTAATACTAAAATCTTAAACAAACATAGTCATATGAAAAAATTTACTAAGCATAGATAGAGAGATTAAGTTAGATATTGAATTTGCAAAAGAATAAAGAAATAAAGAAATCTTTTATTTAATCTATAAACTAATACAAACTATTCCTAGTATTTGTAGTATGGATAATAGGCTTTGTGTAATATACAGATGTAATTTCATTGGATATTTATAATAAAAATGCTAATGAATAAGAAGTATATATCAACAAAGTATCAAGAAAAACATATTTGTTTTTTCAGGATATTAATAGATTCTTAATGGATTTTGATAAACAACAACGGAAAAACACTTTTTCTTTTCGATTCTTTGTCATCTTAATAGTTATTTTATCTAGTTCATATTGATATATCAAATTAATGTGCTATAATAATTGTTACTAATTGTTAATATCCTATAATGTACATATGGAAATATTGAAAAATATTTCTAGCATACATACTGTCAATTTGAAAATGATTAATATTCTTAGGGCAGAAAATAACTAAGCATAAGAAACAATATGTATATGTTTGACTTATTTTTGTAGGGTTTTTTAGATATCTTCTAATAGAAAAAATACTTGCAACAGATGAGAATATGATCATGAAAATAACAATACAGTATAAAGATATGCAAATGATGAAACTGTCACCAAGGCAAAATTTGATTGAGAGTAGGAGACAAAGAAATTATTTTAGAATCTAGTCCATAGAAAATATCGTCTGATAATGACAAAAATAATAATCTTTATTCACATTTCACAATTTAATCGTCAATTCAATTGAGTTCTGCACATACAACAGTTCTCAATGTGAATATTAATAATGAGTGTTATTTTTTGTTTTTTTTAAATGACAGTCATAAACTTTGTATGCATCATATGCACGTGCCATACAACAATGAGAAAGAGGAAAAAAATTGGCCTGAGACACCTAAATGTTTGTCTTTTTCTTCCCTTGTATACTTTTTTTAATAGGTTTTTTTACACATACATGAAAAAGGTTATCATGCTTTTACATTACCAAGGAAAACAATGAAGGCTCGATTATGCTTTCCATGCTTTCTCTTCGTTGTGTTTTATTGTTATTGTTGATCTATTAATAAATTTCTTTGTTTTATACATCAATATACATTGTACATTTGTCAGTAATTATTATATGAAAAGCATGTGTTTGTGTGCGTAGCAAAAATATAATCAAGTTGCATGTTTTTATTTTTTCATTATCTACACAATCATCTACCATAAAAAAATCCCAACCATTAACCTTAGCAAAGGTGCAATGCACTCTCATTTATTGAATAATTAACGGAAAAAAGAAATTGTCTTTTTTACTTGAAGACAAAAACAAGGAAGAAAAAGTGATTCATGACGAAGTATATATATATATATATATATATATATATAAATGTTATCAACAATTTTTTTATGTTCATCTATTTTAATGTATTCATAGAACTACTGGCGAAGTATCATATAATTATTCTATTTGAGTCTTGCTGAGTAAAAAAAAAGACAAGACAGGAAACAAATTAATTTTCTGGCTTTAACATTCCAATAACTGCATATGCACTTAAGGTAACACAAAGTTTGGAATAATCAGTTTTTCATGAGTAAAGAAAAAAACATTAATACTGATAAAGATAAAAATATACTGCTTATTATAAAATGCTCTAATACACCAGAATGCCAACAGCACTCACTATAATATGACAAAAGTAGCAGCTGCATCGTAATAAAGTAAGATTAGACACTAGTCTTCTTTTTCTTTATCTACGTCGGTAATGGTTAATCACGATATAAATCTTAATTAAAAAAAAATATTTCTATACGACCAAATACAGGATTTTTTATGACTTTTTAACATAAGTAAACATATAAAGCTATACAAGAGATACTTTTTATTGTTTTTCTTTCTCGAGACAAAATTCAATTCAATAAGAAATAATCTTCTATGATTAATTTACTTCTAATGAATCTTATATCTTCACAATAATATATATGCATAGTTGGCAAATATATTGTTATGAATAGATTTTCAACTTTTATCTTATTTCGCAGTATACGAATATTTTGTGTCATTGTTCTTTGTCTACTTTTCTTTTTGTTTCTCTCTCTCTCTCTTTCTCTTTATTCTTGTTCTCTTATTTTGCACGATGTGTGGCGCATATACGCATGTGTATTCTGTTGTGTTGCCATTATGTTTTGTATGCGTAACCGTCGTATATTTTAATAGCTGTCGTGTTTTTTACCTATTTCTTTTTTTTGTTAGTTACCTTCTTACCGTTCTGTTAAATGATTCGTAAGATATTCAGCGACAACTATTTATGTCAAATAGACACGTTTCGTATCAAATTTCATTATTTTAGATAAAAATCTATTTTCTTTTTTCACATTATACATGTTATTTTAATAACGATGGGTACTAAATCATCAAAACAAAATTTAAGAAGTGTGGTACCATTGAATAGACAAATGATTGAAGAACTTTGTCAAACTACTGGATTTACAGAAGATGAATTACAGGCTTGGCACGAGTAATTATTTTATATTGTTGTTTTTTTTTTTGTATATTTATCGATATTATTATTTGAATAAATAATTTCTTTTTTTTTTAAATGTAGAAATTTTTATAAAGATTGTCCAGATGGTAAATTAACATTGAAACAATTCGAACAAGAATACGCGAAGATAATGGGAAAACCGACACAAAAAACAGCTGATTATATTAGACATATGTTTAATGTTTATGATGAAGATAAAAGTCAATATATTGACTTTCGGTAAGAAAAGAAAATTTCTGATTCGTTTTAATTGTAGTTCAAATACGAAATTTTCGTTCTTTTTTTGCAGATAGTATGCATGTAAAGTTTTTAAAAAATATAGAAAAAGGATAATTTTTAATAATAATCATTAGAAAAGTCTAACGATTCATATTGAATAAATAATGACTTGTGTAATATGAACTTCTCAATAGGTATAAAGTCTCACACATGTATTGTTTTACCTTGACATTTAGATAAGCTTTTGGTAAATTGCCAGATGGGTTTAAATGGAAAGAGGAAAATATTTATATGCATAAGAAAGAGAAAAAAACAGGAAGAACTATTCTGGAGAATAATAGAAGTAATTAAAATTGATGATATTAGCATTTTCTCTATAGTTTAAATAGAATAATGCCATTGGAAAATCTCTGAAGTCGTTGTACTTAAGAATGACAGTAATAATAATCAAAGTTTATCATTGTTCGTATTAGAATCGTACGATAATTCATATTCATATAAATACTAACAATATTCAATTAAAACAATAAAGGTTTCCGACTCAATCTAATTTCCTAGCTAAACAGATTATTAAAATTATTATTTTTTTCTTTTTTTTTTTGTCTTTTGCCTTTATTTTCTATCGAGTCAGATTTTATATTTTGATCAATTCAATAAATAATTGATAAAAAATAAATTAATTGTCTTATTTTATTTAGAGAATTTGTAATGGCTTTATCAGCTGCATCGGCTGTTAATCGTCTTCGTCTTATTGAAACACTTTTTCATGTATTCGATTTAGATAATGATGGAAAAATAACAAAAGAAGAAATTGGTAAAATGTTACATGCACTTGTTGATGTAACAAATTCAAATAATAAACATCATAATAGTTCAGATCAACAAGAAGGAAGAAAACAAATTGGTTTACAACAACGTATTGATGATGCATTTAATGAATTAAATGCAAATAATGATGATCATATAACTAAAGATGAATTTATTGATTGGTATATGAAATCAGGTCTTATATCTGATGTACAATCAGAGGAACTTAATAATCCTGATAAATTACGTCTTCAAAAAATTGGTAAAAAATCTCGAAAAATATTAAAACATACAATACATCATAAATCAAGTAATGAACAAGAAGAAAATCGTACTCATAATTCACATCTTGTTCGTCATATATCAAAAATGACAGAACGAAATTTATCAAAATATAATGATAATGATGATAATGATAATGATTATTATAACAATCATAATAATAATAATAATAATAATAATAATAATAATAACCTAACAACCGCATCATCAATGAATTATCATCATGATAGTGATATTGATGATGAACGAACATTAAATAATACTACTATACATGTAAAATCAAGTTTGGATAATACAGATCAACATGGTTCAACAGAAAATGAACGATGGCAACATTTATTTAATTCTGTACTTGGACAAATACGTGCACAACGTCTTACAGATCAACAAACAAATGTAAATAAAACTAATAATATGCAATCACGAAAACGTGAAGGTGAAGAAAAACTTAAATCAGAAGATATGAGACAAAAAATAAATGGTCGAGAAAATCCTCCATATAAATCAACAGCAAATATTACATTACAACCACCAAGAAAAACAATAGATGAACGTCCACCATCTCCTGATATTGTTACTATTCGATTGTAACTAATGTCTTCCGTATTTGTTTATTGGTTTATTTTCTTTTTTTTTGTCTTCCAAAAGATTTTCAAAAAATAAACTATACTTGTGATATTAATGGACAACTATACTTGATGATATTTATTATGATTATTATTATTATTATTGGTTTTTTTTTTGTTGCGTATTACCTTGATAATTATTTTCTTATTTCTAGTTGTGTACACTTTTGTTTTCTTTTATATTTTACAAGTTGATTTCAAGAATAAATTCGTTTATAAATGGGTTTTGATAGAAAAATGAATAGAACATTTTTTTTTCTTCGTTGTTGAGGTAAACATATATAAAACCGAAAAAAAAAGTCAACATTTAAAATGAAAATTCGGAATAAATTAACTTGCACTTTATGCATCTTTTGTTTTTTTTCTCCCTTGTAAAAAGTGCTATAATAAGAATTCAAATTGCATTATTGACTTTCTCGTTAAATAGTAACAAGTTAATCATATCCGTTAATGATGTATAATAAGAAAAATATCGAATAATAATGTTTATTTAACATATTTCGATAGAATTATTTCTATAGAATAAATATTATTATTTCATGTTTTAGAAAGAATAACTACAACGATAATCTTAAAAACATCTTCTTTTTATTGGGCTCATTTTTCTTTTGGGAAATTTTTTAAACAGGACACAGTAAATATATGAATTAATTGACTAAAAAGATACTGTGTTGATTGAAATTTCATTAAATTTAACTTTTAAATTTTCTTGTTTTATTATTAGATTTGGACAGTATATGCATTTTTGAAATAGAAGATCATAAAAAATTTTTGAAATAGAAGCTCGTAAAAAAACATTTGAAATAGAAGATTGTAAAAAATTTTAGCAAATCTTATGGGAACATAAATAATTGAGCTCTTTTATGTTTCACTTAAATCTATGAATGAAGAAATTCTCTAGAGAATGATCAACAGGGAATTATAGTTACTAATATATGCTTGAAAATATTGATTGGTATATCGTCATGATTCAATACTAAATTAAATTCAGTCATCTATAGTAACAAAATAAATTATGTACTCTAGAGATTGATAAGATCAAATTGGAAAGGCATACTGAAAACGATACTATACTAAATGCTTCATTATTCAGTTTTATATTATTTTTCAATAAAATTCAAACAATAGTATAAATTTTGTTAAAAGTAAATTCATATCATCTATAATTTATATAGTTGACATAAATATTTTTCTGTTCAATGTTCGTGGATCAGAAAATATGTTTTTTTTTCTCTCTGTATAAATAATGTGTTCTGAAAAAACAAATGTAAGGTTGTTTGTTTTTTCATAATCATGATAGCGTATGTCAACAATATAATAAATGTACGTGTATAAATATTTTTCAAATATATAAAAAATAATCTACGTTTTTATTATTTGATACTTTATTTTCCACATACACAAAAAAATTTAATAAAAAGTTCTTAAATTCTTGCAAAGAATTCACCATTTTTAATAAAAAATACAATATCATCATTAGTCATTAAACTTTCATTAGAACAAATATCATCAATCCATTTATGTAAAAATTTAAATTCTGATGATGTTGTTGATTGAAATTTTCTTTTTGAATCATTATCTTTCTGTTGTTGTTGTTGTTGTTGTTGTTGTTGTTGTGGTACTGAAGATCTTGGCCTATCTAATGAACGACTACGTATAGATGATTCCGGTGGTGGTGTTGCACGACTCTTTAACATAGCATTTGTTGGCGAATCATCATAAAAATGAAAAGCAACACGAAGTCTTTTTACATGTAAATCTGTTTCAGCATCATTGTGAACAATAATTTCTGAACGAAATTGTGCTGGTTCAAGTTGATCATTCATTGTAAAACGGATAGGTTTTAAAGAAGAATCAATATTATAATAGGAAGGTGTATCACCTATGAAATGTCGTTCTTCAGCCTTGCACTCAATACGAAAAGGTTTTGACGATGAAAGACGAGAAGAAGGATACCAAATATTATTACGCTTGTTAAATATTCTTCTTTGTGAATAAGATTGTTGCGGCTGTGAAGACTCTGATACGAGGAATTCTCTTTCTTGATACGTCATTTATGGGTCTATAAAAGAGGATGATAAATTGTGAAAAAAAAAAATCTTTAAAGTTGTGTCGTTCTTTAGTCTTTGTTTTCTTTCTCAATTGCTTGTTATCTACAAATGCGAACAGCGCTCATCAATTTTTTTATGCAAAAAAAAGAAAGTCATTTATTATATGCTTTCTCTTTCTTGTTTTTTTTTTATTCTTTTATTTAACAAGATAAATATTTTAAAGTTTGATAAATGTCTATTATCAATTCTTACCCTATTTAATAATGATTATAATATGACTTGTTACAATAATTGAGAACAGATGATGTTTGAAGAAATCTTTAGTCAATTTATTTATTCGTTCATTACTAAAAGTCATTTATTTACTATGTCAAAAGCAAATACTATTTTTCTTTCTTTGTTCTTCTTTTCTTTTTTTTTTTTTGCATTTGTACTCTCACACTTAGTTATCAGTATTCGTCACTGTTGACAGACAAATACACACATACATCTATTGCATCTTATAACGCTAGACATAAACCACTTGTGGAAATGTGTATGTAGTGAGTTTCAAAGATTGTTGTTTAGTAATGTTAACGGTTTTTTTTTCATACGGCATCTTCATTTAAATAAGATGACGTAGAGTATTATTTTGTCATCCAAAAATAACAACAATTATAGAAGCATTAAAATAAAAAGATAGTGTGTGTATAAAAGACCAAAGTCTTACTTGTGTTATTGAAGATGATAGAAAATGTCTGGCACGTGCCCTTTTTCTCTGTTCTTTTATATTATATTGACAATACCTATGCTATTTCAATTTTAACAATCAGTCTTTCACATTCTCATTCACATATTCTTTTATATTTTGATTGATATTTTTTTTTTATTTATGCCTATTTGCTCGTCGTCATTGTACGAAACTGATAGGTTGAGGTCAGAAAACGAAGAATGACAAAAAAGAAAATAAAGAATGAAAATAATTTATCTATCATGAAAAGAAATATTTAACCTTACTCTCAACTTGATATTCTTTTACTTTTAATTGCTCGAAAGATATCATTCTCTATTGAAAATAACTGTTACAATTAATACGTCAATTAATGGTTAGACATCATTCAAACATACAGACAAAACTATAGACAATTGAAAAAGAACCTATAAATAAACGAATATCTAACTAATAAAAAATATTACATAGATCATTCGATAATTATATGCTATCATATTATGGTAGTGTTGAACGATTGTGTCAGGAATGGGCTGAGTTCATCCGCAACTTACTTGAGTTCACATTGAAAAATTTTATAGTATTAATATTTCTAAGATAGTTTTTTGATCAAATAATTGATGATATAAACGTAACAGTAGTTCTTACAGCAATACTGATATCACAAGTGACTCGTAGGAGAAGTTTTATGGACAATTGTATTCAAAAATCAATAAATAACAATTATCTTACTACTTTAGTATGTCTCTTAAGGAAACTTATGTTTGAAATAAATATTGAACAAATGCTATGCTCAAGATTCTTGACAGTAATCACAAGAATAATATTTCATATTGACGAATGATCAATTGCGTTGAAAAATATTAATAGATAAATTCCAATCGAATATGTATTTGTTCGGATATAAAAAAAAGTTATCCTTATATGTTTAGTACTTTAAAAATGTATGTATTATTAGGAATGTCTCAAGATTGACATGATCAAAGTGGAATATTAACGTTTTCTTCCACTAAGACAAGGTCTTGATTCTGTTTCTTTGATCTACTGCAGAAAATTCTGTAGTTACTAAGCAATTGGATGCAAAATTGTTAGATTTTCTAATATTTCATACGTTCAGTTAAAAATTTCTAAATATTTCACGAAATGTTAAATCACTAGCGTATTTCACGAATATAATCAAGTTTGCCTTCTAATTATTTTTGCATCAAATTTAGTAACATTCTTGAGTATTTTATGTCGATAATATTCATCATCCTAGTAGAAATTATTTTTCAGTAATATTTTTCTGAAAGTAAAAGACGATATCAATCGATAGAATCAAGGAATAGAAATTGTTGAACTAACTATGCTTTTGCGGCTATTATTATATTTGTTTTTGAAAATGAATTTAGAATCGGCTACATTTTTGTTATGAAAAAAAAATCTCTTGATGGCAGATTTGAGAAAGGAAGCAGTTAGTCACTTTAAATAATCATAGCGTTTCATATTTCTGCCGAAGCCTAAAAGAAATTTCCGTTTACTTTCATAAGAGAAGTGAGCAAGACAACAAAAATACTTTTTCATCTTCTACCGATCATAATACTTTTGGATGAGTTCAGGCAACGATAGAAGAAAATCATAGCGGCGCATGTAATAGTACCTAATGATTTCATTTCTATAGTACGATTGATTGTCGTCGATTGATACTAACTTCTTTTTTAATTTGAATAGCAATTGGTTTATGGTTTATTTTTCATGTACCAGACTGAAATCAATCATCTAAAAAGAACCGTTATGAGTAATAATGATGTAGCTGAAATGATTTAAAATACTAAAAATGTTTGTTGTCACTTCGATAGATCTGAAAAAGACTGATTGGTGATGTTGTTTGAGATTGTGATTTCGGAGGAAAACAATTTTGCCGATCATAAGTGATACTGTTTCAATAACACTATGGACGAGTTTTATTCAGGAATATATCTCTTTATTTTCACTCTTTAATTATTATAGTCTTACTCATATTAATATTGTAGAATTGCTACTATTACTTACAGCAATATCAACATTTGATAGTCATTTCAATTCAACATGCAATATACTACTTCAAAACATTAGCATATATTGATCATTTTTGCTTTGTTCACTCATATGTCATTGTTTCTATTGATTTAATCGATATTAGTTTCTAAGTGAGACATTCACAAAATATCTGAAGTTAAAGAAAAACAGTAAAGATATCCATGAAAAGTCCTACTTATTTTTTTTTCTTTTCCTCATTCCCGTATAGATAGAAAAAAAGTTTTATTTAAATTCCAATAAGTTTATTTGAGAAAGTAAAAATAGTATCCATTCCATACAACTTTACTGGTCTGATATCTACTTATCTAAATGGTGTCCTTTGTTGTTCTTAGGAGAATATATCTATCATCAGCAGTGATTTATCTAGTGGGTGAACAGGGTGGGCGATGCCCATCCGAAAATACACAGTTGATTTTATAAAAAAAAGTACATGTTTTCCCTGTCACTTTCACTTTCATTATCGACAGTATTCGTTTTGTCTGTTCCAAGTACTAGTGAAGAATGTGGGATTTAATAATATTTGAATTCTCTGCGCATCAGTCGTATGAGTTTTTCCTTTTCTGTCGATCTTCCCAAGCATTCTTCTCGGCAGACATTTGTCTTTTTTTACACTGCATCGAAAGGTATCCTTCTTATGTTTCTCCTATTACTGTTGACGCTGATAAATTTAAATTGACTTACTCTTTACATGGCTTAACTAATTTTATTATATTTCCTTATTCGTCCTTATCTTAAATTGACGTTATTACGTTTCTTACGTTAAGAAGCTCCTTATTACGTTTAGTCGAAAATAGTTATATTGATCATTGTCTTATTCACGATACTTTGGCCTATACTCACTCATAAATCAGTGGTAATATAGTTTGTCTCTTCCAAATGGGAACAAACGAAATTGAATTATATAAATACAATTCATATAATCAAACATTTATTTGCACAGAAACAACAACAAACATCTACAATTTTAACACAATGACAACAATATATTAATTTAGTTAAAAATGAAATGACAAGAGATATGTATTCACAATTACCATCAAAGTTAGAACTGGTTCGGCAATCCGGTTCCGGTCCAGCTGGACCGGCGAGAAGTCAAAACCGACCGCATGAAATCGGATTTTCGCCAGTTCGTTGTTGCAAAATTTTTGCTTGTGTTTGATGGTTTTTTTCCCCGAAAAACGAGGTGTTTCTCCATTCCTGAGTAGAGAGTTTAGCATAATGTTATTTCAAATGAGAAATGGGTAGAAAGAAACAAGGGACTTGTTGCTCTTTGACAGAATGATTTCAGTTGCGACAGTAATAAATGATCGAGTGCAATGACTGTGTTAATTAAGGAAAATTGACAAGTTTAACGGACAAAAACGAGAAAATCCACATTAAACATTCAGGCTTCTAGATCCATAAAGAACCAGTCGGAACATCGTCAGAAACGACAGATTCCATTAGGTTCGAATATGTTCTTTGCCATAGGATTCTAGTCAGAGTCATTGGAATTTTTCGATAAAAATCTCTAGTTCCAATCGGACCATAATGGAATCAACTTAATAAATCTCGACTGGATCCGATTGCCAGAAACGACGAATTATGGTTGAATCTTCACATGATCAACAATGACCTAGAAACATACGCACTTTTCTATCAACTGTTTCTTTCTCGTGACGATCCTATCCAAATTAAATAAAGCAGTTCGCTTTTCGAAAAATGTCACATTCTAAAAGCATGAATACAATATGCAGATTCAATGGCGCGTTTTTTCTATTTCCAGACAGAGCCGACCAGAATTCAGCCTATCTCCGGTCATTTTCCTGGGTATCCAGTAGAAATCGGTTGTGCACTCATTGATCTGAGTAATTATTACAAAATTATTTCTGATTAGAAAAATCTTTGACAATTCAGCAATACAGAATGTATTTGATCATTCGTATAGGGTGTCAAGAAAGGAACTAAACAACGAAAAATTTCAATATCTCTGCCAAATTTTGACGTGAAGAATTAATAGTTTTAACAATGACCAAAAAATATCTATAGCTCATATTCAAAAAAGAAGCATTGACACAAACTATTTTTGAAGTATTACCGTTGACTGCTACAAAACCATATAATTTCGCATGAGTTACAAAATATTAGTGTGCTTATTTCGTAGCCCAGCATTAATGACATATCGAATTTTTGTTATTACTTTTCAACACGAGTGTTGTTTGGCCTCGAATTTAGACTACAGATACTTGTCTTGTTACTCTTTTTATACTGAAAATCTCACCAATAAACTGAATGAAATTCTTAAGAAAATTGCAATATTGTTTCTTCTTAGCTCATGAAAGGCTAGTTCTTTATTGCAGTCAATTGTGATGCTTTCAAACAGTTTTTATCAATGCTTCTTTTATGAATATGAGTTATAAACATTTCTCTATCATTTATAAAACTATTAATCCTTTCCATCAAAATATGACAGATATTGAAATTTTTCGTTGTTTAGTTACTTTCTGGACATTCACAAGATATTTATTCTCATATATCAGTGTCAGCACATATTGATTAAAACATTTGAAAAATAAATAATATATAAACATACAGTAAACATCATCATAGTTCAATCAAATCTGGAGCTAAGACATCGAACATATTTTCAACTAATTACTTCTTCTGGAAAATCTATAAGTGTTAACGAGCACAGTTGAGAATAATGGACAGTATGAAGAACACATTCAATTGAATATTGTTCGACAATGAGTTCATTTACCTGATGATAAATTCGAAATAAGATATTTTTACAAATTCTATCAAGAACTTGATTGTCTATGGAGTAGGTACGATCATAAAATGATTTCATTGTTATAGAGATCATATTAAGATTACGAATATAAAATGAATCAAGTATTAATTGATCAAACCGTTGAGTAACATCCACAAATGAATACAGAATATCGATCATAATCAATTTTTTTTAAAATAATGAATAAAATTTCATTGGACAAATCGTGTATATTGAGGTGATTACTATTCTAAATGTTCATGTCTAATTTATTCAGTTCAATCGTCTCGTTTATATATACATAAATATTTTCTCATTGTCATCTGAAAGAACAATGAAGAATAAATACTTATCTTATAACAATAGACTATCATAGATAGGTGAGACCATTTTTCATTCTGTCAAGCATTTTCTTTTGTTCATTGACAAATCAATCCTCAGGTTATTTATCAGGTCATTCTTCTTTTGTCACAATATTTTTCATCGTATTCAATACTTTTTATAGTACATAAGTAATATGTTGACCTGAAGAGCCTTACTTAATTGAATACTAAAAGATGATAGGAAGACTGTGTGTTACGAAAGTCCACGCAATCTGATTTGGTATTATATCTGATGGACTAAAAGTAATCTTTCGCGAATTCTGGTGTTTGATTTGAATATTTTGTAAATTTTGACCTAAAGTTGAATGTCAACATTTAGCATACCATTTAAGATCCAAGATCTGTCAGACGAGTATGGAAGTCATGTATTGGTATTCATAACTTTAATATTAACAAGACTCAAACTCTAGTAACCTTTCTCTACAGACTTATTGATGACTAGATCAAAAGAGTTCGTCCGATTCATCGTTTCGATCGGAAACATTAAAAAAAAATGTCCAAACTTTTCTGATCCATTTAGATTTACGTCTTTCTCAGTGATGTCAAAACATAAAATAAAGATAGACTTTATTGTGTATACAGAGATGAGTATGCATTGTGACTCTTTGAAGGGCGATATGTGCCCTCAGGGTGTGACACACTTATAAAAGATTAGTTATTTGCGCAATTTTTTTAAAATTTTTGAGTAATTGAATTCAACTGTCATGTTTGACATGTATAACAGATTCGAACGTAGAAAAAGGAAATATCGTAAGTAAATATAATTTTATTTAAGATTTAGTCATATTTTGCATTTCTCTCAAAAAAGACTTGTGATTTTTTTTTTATCAATGTTTCCAGAAGAAATAATAAAACGGATTATATGAGCTTAAAATCTCTTTTATCTACAATTATCTATGTCTAACAGATAGAAAAACTCAGAAAACTAAATTATTATTGTTCGAATATTGTCAACCATATGTTGATATATTATCAAATAATGTGTTGTACAAGAGCAGCACAAAGAAACAAAAGATTAGCATTAGAAAAAAAGTTTCATGAAAACGAAAGAAACATACAACATACAGACAAATTATTTTTAGAAAAATAAAACATGATGAAACATAAGACTGAAAAATGAGTCTTTGAATTGCCTCATTGAATTATGAATAAAATGACCAACGGCATCAAAGTTTTGATTAATAATATTTATAAAAAATTTGCCAAATCACCATAAGTTAGTTCATCATCATTCGATTCATGAACACCGAGCTCTTTAAATTTTGACTAATCTATAGTATGAGATTGTACTTTATCGATAAGATTTGCTTGATTAGAATTCACTTTTGTTGTGTCCATTAAATGTAAATTTGGAGATTTTCTTTCTGAACTATGTGAATATTTTGTTATAATAGGCATTGATTTAGTTGGCTCAGATTCCATTTCGCATATCATATCACTAAATGTAACACTTTTAACAGATGTAGAAGTATTTGATGTTGAAGGTGGACTATCATTATCACGAATCCCTGGTACAGAATTATTACTGTTTTCTTTATTATATCTTTTAAGACATATGTCAAAATATGATTGTCTTCGTTGAGACTGTTTATGATTATTGTATAACTCATTAATTCGATCGTTACACGAATAACTTTTTGAGTTTTTTAATATTCCCTTAAAAAGAAGAGAAATAAAAATACAATTTATCTTATTTAATTTAACATACTTTAGGTTTGAATTCTCCATTTGATGTTGATTTTACATTAACTTCATTTTCTAATACAGGTTGATTAACTAATAATGGAGTTAAGTTCATTTTTGACATGGTTTTTGTATTGTTTTCGTTTTCGTCAAGCATAGTATTATCAATACTATTCTTTTTTCGTTTTTCTCCATATCTTAACTTTGAGTTTTGTGTTGTGTTAAAACAATTCTTCATAAAAGTTCCGGAAAGTCGACGACGATTATTATCAGGTGGTTGTATTGCTGGAGTTTCTTTATTTTCAACTACTATGTTTGGTGATGCTTTTTTGACAGATACTTTCTGTTCAGTGTAACTTGATGATGGTGATGCATGAAGTCTTGTCACAGAATTATGGCCATTAGATGTCATTTGTACTAATAGAGTCTTGATACAGAAAATGTCAAATCTGAATATGAAAATACTATATGACATAAATATATATAGATTTTTTTTTGTCAATAGTTATCAAGGAGAACAAAAAAAATATATGACACGGTCAATTTCTTTTGAAAAAAAAAAGAACAGAGAAAATAGGTTTTTTTCTGTGCAATAGAAATTTAAAGAGAAACCTACGTAAATAGGTGAAGCAATAATATGACTAATATCTAAATCGTTTAAGTCATACCTGATTTACGTCATTTTTATCATGAAAAATATGGAGGCGTTATTGTTCGTTTAGTAAACAAAAAGAAAACAATATACAGAAAGAATGATTAATAAAACAAATCGCAACCAACTCGATGTCTCTTTTTTTATGACCTATACATGACTGCAAAATAAAATAAATCTCGGTCAACTGATATTGGAAGATTTGACTAAATTAAGAACATCATTTTTGCTCTAAGTTATATATGAAATATTCTTACAAGTTATTAATTGTAATCTTCTTGTCGTTTTCGTAAGTGATTTCAAATAAATGAAGATTAATTATTGCTGATTTTTCTGTTATAAAAATATCTAATAGATGATAAAGCTTGAATTTATTGATGATAAATGACTGATTCAAATAACAAGTTTTGGCTTTTTAGCGTGTCAAACAAATTCCTATAATGTTACATACCAAATTTCAAATAATAGATCGTTTTTGTTTGCATGAAGTAAAACGTTCTATTAAGGATTATTGCTGTCTAAAGATGAGGAATTTACTACATACCTATAGCTCGATATCAAGATTGCATTTACAAAAAAGACATAGATATATATACTATTTTGTTTTTCGTGTCAACAACAGAAAAAAAGAAAATTATACAACTACGAAAAAAAATCGGGAGGCCTTGAGTAAGGGTGATAAAAAGTAGAACACTAATCATCATCTACTGAATTTGATCCATTTTTTTTGCTGTACATTTTTTATTACGCTTCGCTACTGTATTCACACGTTATATACAACAAGAAAATATGAGATGCGCTGTATCTTATGACGCAGTTATTATTCATAATAAAGTTTGCAAGTGCAAAAAAAATATATTAATAAGAACAGGTTGTACTCTAACATCGTATAATGTAGGCTCATATCAAGATGGTCATCAAAGAAATCTATACGTTTATCATTTAGATTGGTCACAATATGTATAAATTTAATATGAAAGGTCTTGTAATAATAATGAGAAGACGAAGAATAATCAGATGACTATTACCGCTAATCAACATACGCATCGATCTGAGGCTTAATATGTCACGGAATAATCTTGAGATTTCATTCTTTATTGAGATGCAAAACATGTTTGGAAATTATGAAAAGCATCTAGATGCTGAAGATAAACAAATAAGAATAAAAATTCACTGACGAGGTAAGTTCTCAACTGATAAATCGCTTTTGAGTCGAGACTACGTGTATTTTATAGACTCAAATGAGCTATGAGTATTCTGAGAAGAGTTCGTGTTCCTAGTTAATAGTTGCTGAGAGACTACAATTTTATGCTATTTTTTAAATGAATGTTGTGGTCTGCTTCATTAGGAACACCAAAAAAAAAAACTCATTTTCGAATTTCGACCTGAAACTCTGCATAGAGACATATCTTAACAAGATTTGCTTTATTTTGAATATGTCAGATCTTGTCGCCATTCCCATCCTAAGATACAATTATGGTAAGAGCGTGTCTTTTACATCATTCATATACGTATACTGACAAATTCGATGTTCTTATTTCAAGATAGAAGTAAATCAAAAGACTTGAAAACTTTTACAATAAACTACTCTTGTTAAGATCTGTCTCTATGTAAAGTTTCATGTCGAAGTTCGAAAATTAGTGTTTCTGATGTTCCTAAGCAGAACCAAAGCATTCATTTAAAAAGTACTGTAAAAGTATTGTATTTCCGCAGCAATATGCTAAGGACACGAACTCTTTTCAAAGTATTCATAGCTTATTTGAGTCTACTAATGCATGTCGTCGAGACTTAAAAGTGATTTATCACTTGGAGAGCTTACCTCATTAGTTCAAGCTTCCTTGGAAAACTTAAAAGTATCACAAAAACCGTAAAAAGAACGGGATGTATGAAAGATTCGACTAAAAAAAAACGTCTTTTTTCAGTTTTTGTGATGCTTTTAAGTTTTTAAGAGAAGGTCACAAATAACGCGACGACCCTTCATTCTACGTTCTTTAAAATGGCTTATCTAGTTTTGAGTCATGTGCTTAACATTATAGAAAAATATCAAAAATACGTTGCTATTGTTAAACTTTTTTCCTACTATCTTACAAAGTTTCCAATGCTAGATCGAAAAAATAAAAATATGGATTAATCATTTTTCTCTTACATCATTCATAGAAGGTCGAAAACATAAGAAAAGAACTGTTATACATTTTTTGATCTTGCTTTGCTCTCATTATTTTTTTTGAACCAGTCGTTATATTTTATTGTCTATCATCTTTTAATTCCATTCTCACTTATTTCATATAATCTTAATCATGGTTACCTTGAAAGTTTGTCTTAGTTAAATTTCATATTTAATTTTCTACTATATTCAAAAATAAACATTTTCATGATTTTAGCTAATCATGAAAGTAAATGCAAATCATTTTCAAAATAAAAATCGTTTAATTTAACTGAAAATGGTAAACCTGATCTTTATTGATATCTTTAAAAAACAAAACAAGAGAAAATTTGATTACATATACAACCAAAATGAAGGATTTATTAATCCTAATAAATATAAATATAAAATATATAAAACAATGAAATGAAAAACAAAAAGAAGTCGCAAAAAACGCAATATTCAAGCAACTTCTAGTACAAAAATATAATCCGAAAGAAAATAATAACTTCGTTCCATATCACCTTCACATAAATATGGTAAACGACTTAATTTCCTCAAACGAAAACCTAATGGTTGAAACACATTTAAAATAAGTTCATTGATTTGTTCTTCAGGTAGACGACCTTTTATATAAATTGCTTCATCTGGATGATGATCATTATTATATTCAAAATATGGTTTAAATGGTAAAACAAGAGTTATTATAGCACGACCATTACTAGGATTTAAATGTTCACGAATTTTTTTTAATAAGCTCAATGGTTTTTCACAACGATCAAGGACATTTAAACATGTTATTACATCAAATTTTAAATCTCTCCATTGATCTATATCAAGTACTGTATAACCATAAGTTGAAAGACGCCATTGCATTATTGATGATATTTCTGTAGCATACACTTTTTTGAAAACACCAGCCATTCGTTCTGTAACAGAACCATCACCAGCACCAATATCGAGAAGTGATGTCAACGAATATTGTTCATTATCATCTATATCAAGTAATTTTTTAAATTGTGCAGTTGAATAAACAAACATACGACCACGACCAATTAAACCATTGGCTAAAAATGAATTTAGAAAAAAAAATATTATATGAATACTTTAAAATTGTCTATCATAGGCGATATCTTTCTGTTTTAAACGTATATTCGTCTTATATGAAAAGTTTTATCAACATACCTGATGTTCGTGCAATAAATATTGTCAATAAAGAACTAGCAAGACTATGAAGTATTTGTACAGGAGTATTATCAGATTTTTCTTGACTTTGTTCAATAAATTTCGTTGTATCTTCATCTTCATGAAGTTCTTGAAAAAGTTGTCGATATTCATCATGTAAAAGATCACTACGTGTTAAACGATACCATGTACGTCGATCGATGTCTTCTAAATGTTGATCATTTTCTACTTTCGATATTATTGCTTTTGCCCAAGCCGAACGAACAGGTAAATATGAAGATTGTTGACAACAAGAACAACATTCATTATTGTTTGTCATCTGGAAAAAATAATCTATAAAAAAAATAGTACAGTAAAAATAGAAATCCAACTATATGATGATTAAAAAAAAAAAATTTTTAAGTGAATCAGTATTTCTATTTCCTTATTGACATCTGTTTTTTGTCTGTCAAACTTTAACTGGTTTATCTATATTAACAACATATTTGAAATTCTTGATAAAATTGTAAAAAAACATATATTCATTCAACAATAAATTCTTATAAAATAAAATGATAAAACAACATTATCAATAAATCATATCTTCAGTCTTTTATAATCCATCTGTCTTCACTAAGCCTTTGAAAATATTAAGTTTAATATTCATTAATTGATGCTTTCGATGATTAACATTTTTCGATGGCTTAAAATAAGATCGCTTTGATATTAATAAATATTAATCATTTTAATATCTTCTTCAATCAAACATTCGTAAAAACGTAATAAGATTATATCTAATAATTAAAAATTTTATTCTAAAATGAATAATAATAGTTATTATTGAATAACTCTATTATGAAACTTACTGAGCAAAAGTAATTATCATCTAATTTAACATCAACATTCACTGAAATAATATTAATGAACTTTATTCTATTTAATCTTTACACATATTGAATCATGTAATTTTGCCTTAGAAAAAAATTCTTCTATACTGACACAATTAATATCATAATTTAATAAAATAAATAATTATTCCCATATAATGAATTTTTACTGAAAATCCATCATTCATTTTATTTAATCTTCAAACGAAACAAAACAATATCAATCAGACAACCAAATAAAATAATCAATAGACGTATATATATATTTCGGAATAAGAAAAAACAAAAAAAAAACAGAATTAATTTCCTTCACAAATTACAGTAATAACACTAGCTTCCATAAGAATAGGATCTAAACATCTCATAGCTGTACTACTAACAATTTCTTCAAGTAAACTTGTTATAAATCTATCATCATTATTAACAAATGACCAAAGATAATTATATAAATAATTGATATCAACTTGTACTTGTTGTAAACCATAACGTGAAAATGTTTTTAAACGAATACATTCTAAATATGTTTTTAAAAGTAATTTAATTATACTTGATAGAATAGAAGTTTTTTGAAATTGTAAATCAATAAATATATCTAATTTTTCACTGAATACTTTATGAAAATTAAGTTGAAGATTTCCAGTTGAACCACCTGAACTACCTGGTCCACCACTTATTGTTCGATCAAGTGCTGAACTACGTGGCATTATAATTGTACGACGACCACCATCAGAACTTCGAGCTCCTCCACTAGTCAAATTTGAACGATGATAATAACGACCATATGATGATGATAATGATGGTAATGGTGCTGATGATTGTTGATCATTATAAAGCATTCTGACTTGTTTATCTATTTGAGTTAAATCTTCAATAATACGTTTCATTACTGAACGTACATGTCTTGGTTCAATTGTATTAAGCCAATCACGTGTTTCAATTGATTTACGAAGCATTTGTGAAAGAGTATAACCTTGAGAACAAATATATTGTTTAAGTAATTGTTTGGCAATAATACTAAATTGTTTTTGGATGGCTGTTAATTTTGAACGATCTATTGATGATCCACTTTTTTGATTATCACCTAGATGAAAAACAAAAATCTTTGTATTATCTTAATGTACAATAGTCATTAATCTATTATTCTTAAAAGCATAGATGAAGACAACAGTCAAATGATAATTATAAAATAGTTTATTCATATGGTTTCCCACATATCGAATATACAAAATTTCCAATTCATGTACAACATGTTGTTTTAGCGATTGCAACAAGATATCATTTCAATCTTCATCCTTAACTTTTGAAAGGATTTCTTGTATTGAAATACTCTCACAGAAATATTAACGAAACGGTTATTCACTATAACGAATTGAATCAGAGCCACCGTTGCCCAAAATAATCACTGAAGATTCTAACTATTGCTAGTGTGATGCAAAAATAGATATTTGATTTTTTTGGAAACTTCCTTTATTCAAAGTCATTTTTTTTGCAGATGTTCTTGTCAATAAGTTCTCTTCCATGGTTTTCTCTCTTTTTCATCTCAACATTTCTTGAAATCAAGAAAAATTTTTGAAAAAGTCATCGAACAGTTTCAACTACCGCTGATGTGAGTGCGTCGACCTGTCCTTCTTATGAAATCAATCACTGTTTTCTAAGTCGTATTAATTTCTTAGATCGTTTTATTTCGTGTGTATTAAATTATAAATCATGTTGATTTAAGAGTTATGGTAGAAACGAATTAAATAATACTCTTATTAGACTGTATGATAAAGTTGTTTTCAATCTTTTGTCAAATTTGATCTCAAACTTAATCAACGGTAAAGGACATGGTCGAAAATCATGGATTTTTCCTCACGCTGGATATGGTATAAAATGAAAGTAATTACTTGATGAGTAAATCACTAATCCCATATCAATTTGTCAAGATTTGATCCCTTTTTTATAGATGTTTTCCAGTGCTATGGGTGCACCAAATCCTATTTTTCTATAGAAAGATTACAAATTTTCAGTATTAAGACTCACCAAATCCAACCAAATATTTGTGTCGATTATAACCAGTTTTATTTGCTCTACTCAATAATGATATAAAATGACCAAATCTATCCAAGACATTTCTACGATTTGGTAGGGTTTGGTGAAAATATGATACTTTTTACCAAATTCTACCAAATCTTAGAAGTGTCTTCGATAGATTTGGTCATTTTATACCAT
Source organism: Rotaria sordida (assembly GCA_905250125.1). Classification (NCBI taxonomy): domain Eukaryota; kingdom Metazoa; phylum Rotifera; class Eurotatoria; order Philodinida; family Philodinidae; genus Rotaria; species Rotaria sordida. The sequence goes on from CAJNOL010000859.1 coordinate 77,637, forward strand.
TATTGAGTAGAGCAAATAAAACTGGTTATGATCGACACAAATATTCGGTTGGATTTGGTGGGTCTTAATACTGAAAATGTGTAATCTTTATATAGAAAAATAGGATTTGGTGCACCCCTAGTTACAGTGCCAAGTGCGTCAATCGGACTCAGACATACGTATTCGACACTGAAAAACACCTGTAAAAAAGGGATCAAATCTTAACAAACTGATATGGGATTAGTGATTTACTCATCAAGTACTTTCATTTTATACCATTTCCAGCGTAAGGAAAAATCCATGATTTTCGATCATGTCCTTTCCTATTCCAAATTTTCTTATTAACTTCTATATAAAATATAATGAGAAATCAATAATAAAATCTAATAATATAATATCTAAATTGTTCTTTAATGAATAAAATATATACCTCGTTGATTATTTTCAAGAATTAAATTAAATTTTTCTTCAAATACAGTACATAAATATGGTATTGAACTTGAATCAAAATCAAGTATTAATTTACTTAACATAAGTAAAAGAATTGGTGGTGATGATTGTTCATGTCTTATTATTGTTGAATTATTACTTGCTGTTGTATATTCATGTTCAAAATAAGTTATTAAACGATGAAGTAATGTTAAAAAAAATCCATTCCATACATGATTTTTAGCAAATTGTTTAATAAAAACATTTTTTTTTCCTATATGACCAATCATTTCTGTACCATCAAGAAATATTGATAAATTTTGAAATGTAATTTTAATATCATTTGTTAATTGTTTAAGTATTTTATCAACACATTGTGATAAATTAAGTTGTGATTGTTGATGTTCAGTAGATGATGATTGTGTATGTTCATTTGTTGTTGTTGATGGTTGAATAATAGTTAATGATTTTCTTAATTCAATAATTTGATCATGAAAACGTCGATCAATATATATATGATAAAATTTTAAACGACATTCAATAGCAAATGTTAAAAATGTATCAAGCATAAAACGCATTTTTTCTAATGCATTTTGAGTAAATAAATATTTATATATATCATTTGATGAACGACGTAAAAATCTATCTATAGCACGTACATATAATTGTATATCATCATCTTGTCCATAATATTTTGATTGAAATAAATCATGAATAAATTTTATATAATTAGAATAAAGTTCAAGTAAATATTCTTCTAAATATTTTTTACAACGTTCTTTATATTCATCTTCAATACTTGGTGATGAAGATATAGTAGATGAATTTCGAATAAATAATAATTCATAAGATTCAATAAATTCATGAAGATTTTTTATATAAGAACTATAACTTGTATCAACAAATTCAAGAATATCCATTGGATGTATTTCTATCAAAAAATAAATAAATATTATATATAGTTATAGTTAATAATCAATGTTTAATCAAAATATGAAGAAGATAAATTAAAAGAAATCGACTAATATAATGTAAGTCATATTTATTTTATCGAGAAGTCTCTAGAGAATATTTTTCTTTTCTCAATTTTATATATATATAACTCTTCATCAAATTGAAATTACTTACGTTGTGTAACTACATTTGAAGTTGTTGTTGATGATGTTGATCCTAATTGATTTTCAGCAACAATAAGTTGTTGTTTCATTAATTCTAATGGTTGTTCAAGTCTTTGTTTATTTTGTGAGAGATATTGTTGTGCAAGATAATCAGATGATTCACCTAATTGAAGTAATAATTTAACAACATTACTTGATGTTGTTTGTTGTTGATCAAATCTTAATTTAAGTTCATCACGTATATTATTCATTGTTTCTTTACATGTTTGTTGAATATTATTAAATGATGGTATATGTTCATATTTTTGTAAGGCTTTTAATGCTTTTGTATATGTATTTACAGCTAAATCATATTGATTATCATCTGCATATTCTTTTAATTTATTTGGTAATTGAAATAAATATTGTAATTTTTGTAATAATAAATGTATACTTGTTAATTTACGTATTTCTTGACGTCGATTATCAAGTGTTAAATGTATTTGATGATTATTTGAATTAATTGTACTCATTGTTGATATAAGATGTGTCATTTCATCTTCCATTGTTTTAAAATCTTTTTTCATTTGACGAATCGTATCTGTTGCTGATATAAATTTATTATAATTTTCATATACAAGTGTTTGCATTTCATTATCTAAAGTTTTTATTTGTTTTGTTAATAATTGTTCTTTATCAATTAATTGTGTTAAACGTGATTCACGTAATAATTTTGTAACATATGTTTCAGGATCAAAACCTGGACTATCAATATTTGTTGGATCATATGTAGAAGAAAAATTATTCGGTTGAGAATTCGATGTAGACTTGGAAGAATCCATCTTTAAAATATTTTAGTAGTTGATCTATAATAAAAAAATATTTTATTTGACATGATCAATCAGTTGAGTTTCAATTTCCAAAAGGTATACATTATTTTTTGTTTTCGTTTCTGATGAATCGAATAGCTATTTATCGATACAATTTTGAGTCATTTGAATGAAAGTAAAAAAAGAAACAAGCGTGCATCTCGTTCGTCAGCAAGAATTACCACAGAGTAGTATATTCAAATTGATAGATTGTTTATCAGCGCCCTCTCTCGTCAGATAATGAAACAAAACGTCAAAGATAAATTCAAGACAAGTTTTCACAAGACTTATATATGAATCTTTAATAAATCTTATGTCATCAAAGAATATTAACTGAGGGATAATATTTCTATCATACATGAACAACGGAATTTAGTTTCTTTAATGCTAGATTATCGATTTGAATATGTCCGTTTTAACGTAAAAACAAAGAACGATTATTACTCATCAGAAGTGATTTATGATGGCAATTTTTAATTTCTCGATGATTTATATTTAGTATACTGTGATGTTCACAGAAGGATCAAACGTGATATTCTTTCTGATCAAAATCAAAAAGTATCTGAGATAATAACGTATATGTACAGAAAGAGTATCCTTCCTAAAAATCTCTAAATTCTCGTGTGCTATTGTCATAGTTGAAATCTCATGGGATATTTATGTCTATTATTAGATTTCACATAATACCTCCTAGATCACGCTTTTCTTCTACCGGCAGAACTATAATTTTATCAAGACACTCCGATAAAATAGAGCTTTATTGAGAAGAAATCACAGGTCTAGGATCTGTTTAAATCTCAGCTAGGATAAATCTTGATTTTCATTAGTTTAATATATCTCGACTCAACCAATCTAAACAGCAAGATATTTGAATCCTTTAAACATGTGCTTCTTTTCCTCTATATGACACTTTCGATAGTTATCTATATCAGTTCTAACATCGTGATTCAATCCAATTAAGTTATCACATTTTATTTACATGTCATAAATATTCTTTTCGTAACAATGGCTGGTTTTTTTACGATGGAAAAGAACCTAGTCGCAATTTTAATTAGAAATTTTTTTGTTGAAAGAACGCCATTTTATTGAACCGTGATTCCATCTATCAAAACTACAGTGACAGTTTATGGGAAAGTGTGGTGTCGAAAAAAACTAGGTTCTGATATAAAAAATCGTGAAAAGTCACGATTTTAAATCTTGCGACTCAATTTTATTATATCGAACTTTTTTGAAACTGCGGTTAACGCCAGTTTCTTTGACAATATGGCGTTTCATTAAGAAGAAGACGCAGCCGCTACGAAAAAATTGCTGTTGAGTACAGTTTTGATTCAAATTTTTTTCCTGTGCGTAATTCTTGGTTTTTATATAAGTTTATCAGAACATAATCAAATAAATATTGTCAAAAATTCATCATTTTCAAAAATTGAAGAATTAAATTTAAAATATTTTTCTATATTAAACTGTCCATGTTCACATTTTTTGATGTCATATAGTCGTATAATTTCACTTTCAACTCATTATGATTGAATATGTTCAAGTGAATATGTAAAAGATTATTGGTTATTTTATTTTAGTCGCACAGAAATTCATTTTATAACAACTGATTTTAGATTTGGTGGACTATCTTTTTATAATCTATTAAAGATTTTATGTAAAATGTCTGAGAAAACAATTGAAATTGCAACAACTGTATTTCGAACAAATCATTTATTTAGTTACAAGGAATACTTCATTATATACACAATATTCTATTGAACTATAAACACGTGTAAAATAATTTCAACAGCAAACTATTTCTTCATTTGTTCAATTAATTCATTCAGCTATTCAAAAAAATCAATTGATTGGAGATATGTCGACGAATCTTGGACTGTTATCTATATGTAAAAATGGAATATTTACATGGTTACTTCGTTTTCAATGGCAAGACTTTTATATATATATATTCTGGTTCATATGTATTGTCTAATGAATGCACTCGTCGTGTTGGCTTTTATTTTCAACTAGAGTATTTTCATGATAAAAACTTTATAAAAGTTCTTATTGATAATTATGCTTTTAATGTTATTAGCTTAATTCGACAAGTAGACGATCGTGCTATACGAATTGAATCACTGTCAATTGAAAATAGTTGTTTTTCTCTAAATACAACGATCGATGAGATATTTTCTTAAGTATTTGTCGGAGAATGAATAAATTTAAGTAATTTTATATCATATTATACGCGATGTTAATCTTCACAATGTACTTATATTGTACGAAAACGTTTTCATACTGCTTATATGTTGACGATTATGTTAGCGAATGGAGGAGTGTCCAAGGACTGAGGATTAAAAATTCCTTCACAGTTCCATGAATGGTAAAATTAAAAAAAATTCCATATCGACGATATTTTTTATTCTTACACTCATTTTCACCAAGAAATTTGTGAACATGAATGTGTGGGTATAAAATCTATTTGCAAAAACACATTACTTTAACTTTCATGAATGGAGAAACTAATGGTCAATTCTCGCCATCTCAAGTAATTATCATATCGACGCTGATAGTTTTCCTCTACAGATTAGGAATTCCTATTTGCTAGTTCTTGGACATTGCTGAATTTTTGTCTAATGATCCCTGTCAAAATCAGTATTGTTTGATGGATAATGAAATTCTTCATCCAACACAGCCAATTAGCGATCCAACGTTAGCCAGGAAACGAATCCAGGCAAGAAAAGGTTGAATACAACGCTAATGTTATTTACATAGTCTTCACATGAATAATTTTAATCCTCAATTAGTCGTTCTTAACCCTATTAAAGATTCTTTAAGACATGAAGGACGTAAAATATTAATTAGAATAAATGGAGTTTTGTTTCTCTTTATTATATGATATTTAATAAATCAAGCAAAAACAAGACACCCTTATTGAAACAACTGAACATTATAAAATGCATGGTGTTTCTTAGGAGAAATGTATGGAATTAAATCATTTTCTAAGTGATATATAGAATAAATAAAAACTACTTGATAATAATCGAATTATATTTAGTGATCAATAATCGTGACATTCCTATGAATATGTTGAATTTACAGATGAAGAACATGATGCAGAATATTCTTTACACTATAATCAAATACATCCTGTTGTCGTTTGTACGTGTCGTGTTGGACGAAAATGTGGTTATTATACTTGGTAAACTAGTTCTTGTTTTATTTATCAAGATAAAAAAAAAGATGTGTTGTTCTTTTTTATAAAATAGAAATACATATTTTTTTAAGATTTTTTAAATAACATGAACATCTCTTTGTAAGCTTGCAACATCACGATCAAATAGTTATAGTTGTTTACAAATAACATCTAATCTTCTATTAACATATGATATATCTTTATTTCTACAGAGTTATTCTTTTAATTGTTTTAATTGATGCTGTATCATCTACTGTTATTTTATGTATTATAACTATCTTTCATGGTATAATTAGTTATATTTATCATTATCGAATATATTTAACTTTATTAGAAGCATCCGCTATAACCAATGCAATTCATCTTTGACTTGATCCAAAATACTGTTCTTGTCCTTTAGATCGTTATGTATTTTTCATATTTTTCTTCATTATGTTGTCTTTATCAAATATTAATTCTTCTACGGGCAATTTGAATATCTTATCTAGCAACTACGATGACTAGTCATGTAGAAGGTAAAATATATGGTGCACTATTTAAACCTTGAGTAGAAGTTAAATGTTGTTGTTTGACAACTCAAAGTGTTACTCACTTATCTCGATGCAACTAAAAAACTACAAAACAAAAAAATCGAGGCATTGTAGTCGATCAGAGCTTGGGCAATACATAAGTGACGGAAGTTCAACTTGATATATAGTACTCATCCTATCTAATGATGCACATTCTTGAAATATCTTGGCTATTGAATCAGTCTCACACCTGGTTGGTCGTTAATTATTAATAAGTTCATATTCAAAGTAGGACAAAGAATAGAGATGATCGATTCCTGTCGTATTTATGGAGTAACATCTCCAGCACTCTGTAGAGTACAATTGTTGTCTTATGTTCTTCCCATATTCACATGATTGTCTGAAAATTGTCTCCTTTTGTGCTGAAAGCCAACGTCTATATTTGTCACTTATCTATTTCAACTGTATTAAACGCGAGCTTTTTATTGTTAAAACATTCGTCGGAGCAATTCTCGATGTTCGCATTCAACAAAGTTTTTCTCAAGTTATTCTAAACATACGATGAAATGAATGGCTCAGTAGTGATCATCAACTTTAGAAACTTCATTGATCTGAATGATTCATTATAATCTTGAAATAATTATGGAAAAAATGCTTGTGCTAGTAGAAAAAATATCCTCAGTCAAATATGATTAGTCAGAGTTCAGTAAATGAAATCAAATAACTGAGAACATATCTTGAAACTATTTAAGCATGCTTTTCTTTATTCAATTGTTTTGAGTTTGTCTACGATAATGTATTATATTTTTGTTTAATCAGCTACTTTCGTTGAAGCAATATCTGTGTGTCTATTTTTTGCTATGTTATCAATGTGTTCTATGATTTGTAATTTCTAGTTTCATTTCGAAATTTTTCTTTTCATATATCAATGTATGTATCTAAAATTTGTCATCTTAATAGGCCTTCATTAGGTATCAGTTTCTTTTTCTCGGTTTGCATAATACAAAAATTGAATAATACTGAAATTTTCTTTCTTGAAATAGCTTTATTAATGGTCTGTATATCATTATAATTCTGATTGAAAAGCTTGTGAAAAATACAAAATGTTCGTCATTTCTTCTGTGATATTTGTTAGAACATAAATTCAGGAAAGAAAATGTCACAAGCACTTTAATATGCAAGTCCATCATGCTTTAAACATGGAAAAAAAATTATGAACATGAACATCTCAAAACAAGTTTTTTCCATTGACATTCTCTTACTTTAAACTAGTCTTTCTTTTCTATAGAAGTAAATATTTTAATAAGAAAAAAAAAACGTTGATTGAGAAGTTAAAAAAATTCTTCTTTTTTACTTATTTAATACAGGATGAATGATTGACTTAATTAAAATAATTAATATAGCATTATCATCATGAAAGCAGAAACAATTTTTCAAGAACTAAGGTTTTTTTTTCTTTCTTTCTTATATTAACAATAAACAAAGGAAGAACGATTGATTTGATCAACATAGACCGTCTTATTAAAACTAAAAACATTGTAAACCTATTATAATAAACATATGTATCAATATGATTAATAAATTATCTTTGTCTCGTATTTTTTTTTATGACAGAATTATATGTAAAAGAAAAATTTTATATACATTTGTCAATATTATATCAATCATTGTGTTTATTTTTTCCAAGTTAAATTTCCAAGCTTAATTTGATGATTATGTTTTTCATAGACACGTTCTTTTAGACTTTGCCAATAATTAGCAGTAACCGAACATCGAAATCGTTTAAATATATCATTAAATTCTTCAATTGTCCATTTTGTTTTTATTGGTTGACAAGATATTGTTTGCAGATCGAAACGAACTCGTCGTTGTTTATTGTTCTTTTTTAAATATTTTTCATCATTCATTTTATTGTTTGAAATCAATTAAATAAAAAAAATAATCAATCTATAGTATCTCAATAGGTTGTCAATAGAGATTCTAATATTTATTTATGTATTTTTTTTTTGTTTTTCATAAAATATGTAACACATACATCATATATCACATTAAAGAAAAAAAAGAAAGAAAGAAAGAAACATATTCATATACACATACTGTTCGATGATGACTATTACAAAATAGAAAGAAGCAATAAATAAAAGTAAAAATAAAAGGGAAAACGAAACAACATATTTTATTATTAGAAAAAAAAAATTAGAGACTAAACCATTTAAAGAATAAATCTATTTTCTGTGATATTCATGCGTATACGTTATTTCTATTTCAGAACATACTCAACTTGCATATTAAGATATACCATCCTAAATAAAAAACAAAACAAAACAGAATTGAATATCCTTCAATTTACTTTGTTTTTCTTTATATAAACTTACCAATAAATAATATTAAATACAATAAAAGCAACAGGAAAAAGAACTGCAGAGACAAGATCGACCTTTTGAGAGAAAGAAACAAAAAAACTTCAAAGATAATTTTCTTTTATTTTAACTTACAAATTGTGCACTGTCACGAACAGGTTTAGCAGCGTTCGCAATTCTAGCTGGTTGTGGCAAGACAGACTGTGATATTGGATTGAGTTGTGTTGATGATGCATTTGCATTTGACATAGATGAATATTGTACATGTGAACTAGCATTACCACTCATATTTCTATCACCACCGCTTGATTTATGGACAAGTGTTTCCATTGTTTCACCACTACCCTGTATATCTTCTTTTTTATAAAAATGTACTTGAGCAAGACGATTACCAATAACCTAAAACAATTATATTGAATATGTTTTTTTAAAATAAATTCAATAAAATATCATACAACAAATAAACTTATATACAATATAAAGAAAAAAACTATATATATATATATATCTGTTTGCAAATCATATGAAAAAAAATGATAAAAATAAAAAAAAGACTAAATAATATGATGTGTATAGTGAAAATTATTTAAAACGAAATATAAAATTATTTGTGATAGTATATATATATATGTATGTGAATGAGTGAAAGAAGAAGGAAAAAAAAATAATCTAGTGACTAATTTACTCTCTCAGCAGCAAAAGATGAGCCATTCTGTAGTCTTTGAATCAAAGTTAATTTCGGTGGTCTGTCCGAACTTTTTTTCTATAAAAATAAATAGTATAATAAAAACAAAACACTAAATTTTAGACTATTGTTAATTACAAGAAAGAAATAGAAAATAATAAAATTTTTCTTTTTTTTTGTTTGTTTGTATATAAATAACTTACTTCTTTTGAAAAACGAACTTGTTGTCTTAATTCACCTTTACGTGCAATAACATTGACCAATGCATATTCAAGTAGACCAGCAAATACAAAAACAAGACATGCTGACATCCATACATCAATTGCTTTGATATATGATACACGTGGGAGTTGTGATCGTATACCTAATAAATGAAAGACATATATCATATCCTATATTGATAATTAGCATTATAATAAGCAAAAAAAGCAAAGCAATAAAAAAAGCAACAGGCATTATGAGACTTATCATTTGTTACCTGAACTTTGAGTAGTAACTGTAAGAACAGTCAAAAGTCCGACTGAAATTCTTGCTGGAACCTGAATATATATATTTATTTATTTATTTATTTATTTAATGAAAATATCAATTTTAATCTATTTTGTTATTCTTACCGATTTATGATCAATCCAAAATGAAACAAATGAAAGAATTACAATGAGCATTGATGGTATATAAACTTGAACTATAATAAATAGCATTTTTTTTAATTTTAATTTTCAAATAAACGTGATTAAACTTACCAAGATAATAACCAAATAGACGTTTTAAATGTAGAACAACAAGAAGGCATGTAAAACTGCCTAGAAAATTGATCGTTTTTAAAAGAAAAAGCCATTTCATAAAGAATTATACGAGAAAAAAACTTTCTTCATTTGCACACTTTTGCTGCTTATGTAGATATTAGAGAAAGTTGGAAAGCAACGATAATATAACAAATTATAAAACAAATTATACATAATAAAATGTAGATAAATGCATGTATTAGAAAAATCGGTTGAAAAGAAAAAGGAAAACGCTGGTGCATAAATTATTTTTTTGTGATTAAATAAATGTGCAAGCAAAATGCGCGTGTGTATCAGCTTTGTCATTGAAAAAGCACAAAAACAAAGAATTGTTTGTACCTTCAGCCTTTGTTGTTACAGTAACAATGGAAAGTAAACTTAGTAAGACTCGTGCAGGATGTGATTTATAATCGATCCAAAATGAGATGAATGATAAAGCAACAATCAATGTCGACGGTAAATAAAGCTGTTGGATATATAAATTGAGATTTCGTTGTAATGCTAGATGCACTTCGATACAAGTAAATGTGCCTAGGAGTGGAGTGAAGGAAAACTTAGTTGTAAAAGAAAAAAAATAAGATTCTGTTTTTTTTTTCTATATATAAGCAGCATAATACAAGTGTAAGAAGAATGAAGAAAGTTTTTCTTTTAAATAATGAATAATATGTATATATGTATCTAACCTGTTGCTGTTGTTCGATTACAATACCGTGCTTCATGATTACTTAAAACAAAATCGGGCATTTCTAGATCTTCATTAACTCGAATAGCACTTATATTTTGAGCTTCATCCCAAAAAAATGCCAAATCATTTGTATCGAAACCATCTAATTAAAGACCAAAACATAAATAAATAATTAAATATGCATTATATAAATGACTATTTTTCTTGTCTTTCTTTTTTTCCCTAATTGAAAGACCTTTCTGACATAAATCCTTCTTAGATTTTATAAAGAGAAAAAAAAAAGAAGTTAAGAAGTCTTCCTATTTTAGAAAGATTTAACATACAACTGCCAATGTTGACAACACACGTTTGATTATCGAGTGGAAATTTCTGTAATTTCATTTGACAATCAAGCTTAAGTAAAAGTCTAAAAATATAATAAACAAAATATTCAATATTTAATTAAATGAAAAAGAAACCTTTGACTATAAAGTACTTTTCCATCAAGATGAATACGAATTAACCGATTGGGTACTGTTATATCACTACGTTTACCTTCTTTAGCATTACGAAAAAACGAATCAGGTACCCATATACGATCAATAAGTGAATAATGCAATGTAATTTGTGGTGATTTTTTTGCCCAATCTGTTCCTGAATAATTCAATCTTGGATCATACCATGATTGACGAAAAATCAAATCTGTATTATAATCCTAATCAAAAGATAAAACGTATATATAGATATATATGTATAAATATATAATGAATATCATTTGAATAAAATAAGTTCTACTTTCATTAATGAACATGTCTTACCATGTTAACTTCATTGATAGCTGAAATCGTATTAATGTGTATCGTCATTGTTACATTGCATGGTTCTATAATCGAACAGAATAATAATAATAATAATAATAAAATCAAAGAAAGAAATCACAAATAATCTACTAACTATGTTGATCAAAAAATGGCCGGATACGCCTATCATAATGGCTTGAATTAATGAGTGTATCAAGAAATTCTTCAACTGTTTTTATTGATGCATCATTGCGTAGTAAATTTGCACTAGAAATAAGTGTGAAGATCGTTGTTAAAATATGCAAATCGATACGTAGATACATAATTGGTCGATAATCACGAGAGATGTTAGGTAAAATGACTTTCTTTTTGTATGTCTTTCAACAACGATATATAACATCGATTAATATATGGAAAAGAACATAGCAAGGCCGACAAAAAAAAAATTCTTAATCCACTACCATGATATCATAAACACATACGTCTTTTAATATAGAATCAATAGTAATGGATGCTGACGGTATATTGATGCTAACAATGATGACATTTCGTACCAAAAAGGACAAATAAACACTTATCAATCGTATATCGATATAAAACTTAATTTATGCGAGATGTTTCGCTTTACTGCTTGATATAATGTGGCTTTAATAAATGAATGCTCGTGTGAACAGAATTAAGTTTATCTGACTGGTTGACTGACACTTAGTAACTGTGATATGCGTGTGTGTATTCTCGGTAAAGAGACGTAAAATGCAGAGATTGGCGACAACAATAATGACGAGCACATAAATCCGACAAGTAAAGACGAGCGATAGGAAAAAAAGTGACAAGGAGAAAGACAGCGAGAAGGGGAGAGAGAGAGAGAGAGAGGGAGAGAGAGAAAGCGTAAAAGAGAGATGCAGAGAAAAGACTCAGACGACGTAGAAATTATGGCTCGTCATGTCGTCGGACGGAAATATAATGCAAGGAAAACCTACTTCGGTTTTCTTTTTTTTTTTTTCAAAAAGACAAAAAATAAAATTTAATTGAACGACAAATTAGTTTTTAAATCTAGATCTGACAAAAAAAAAACATTATCAATTATGATATAGAAAAAAACCATATTTATCTTTGCACATTGTTTTTTCTATTCATATTAAATTTTCTTATATAATCAATATCGGACACATTGTCAATACCTAGTCATCACTAATAAAGATCTGAAAGAAAACATCTAATTATCATCAACATAGACATCATTATATTGAGTACCATCCGGTACTACGCTTATATAATCATAATTAGATACCTAACTAGGAAAACATAAGGTTAATATAAGCATTAAATTTTACATTGATCACAGATTTACTATAACATATTTCCGGTGTTTCAATTAAGCTAGTCAATAAGAAGTTTAACATAAGCTGTTGGTTTGTCAATTGCTTTTTAATCCATCTGCTCTTTCATTCAAGAAGTAATAAGGATTCTAGAAATCTTTTTATTATAAAAGCAATCAATAAAGTAACAATCTTCAACTTGATGCACAATACATTTCCTCTATTTGCTTTCTACTTTCTTTTCTATATTTCTAAATTGACTTTTTCATCATTTCTCACGAACATATGAGACAATATGATATTGGAATATCTGGAAAGGTTTATAAACTGTTAATAGGACTTTTAATAGTTTTAATTTACAATAGTCAATGAATGTTTACATCTATACAAACGAAGACATTGAATAAAGAATGTATTTGTTTTTCCTTTCTGTGTTGTCTGAGACGATCTCATGTTAAATAAACGTCCATATGTGGAATTCAGCATTTGTTATGAAGACAGAAAATACTATAATAATGATTTTCTATGATAGAAAAAATAATAACAAGTGCTTCCCTATGGCGAGGTGTTCTTTTTATGTAATGCAACAATAAATTCTTGTTGGATTAAGTTGCTCCTTGATGGCCAAGGACTAACTTTGTTCGTCAACATATATATATATATATAGTCTTTTCTTTTCTAATGGAAAAAGACATGAAATATGCCTATCATACTTAGACATGAAACATGTTCCGAATAATGATAGTTATATAGTAGTTCATTAGTCGCTTTCAAACATTTCTGCACCATACACTTGTAGTTCATAAAAACATGGTTTTTCTCTCCGAACGATTTTCTTTCTAAACTTCCGTCTTAGTTTTGCTTCTCTGTCGTTTACTGTTATTCGTCAATCAATTGATGCCGATACTAGACTAAATTATAAAGAAAATGTTGAACTGAAAGGAGAAGAAAAAAAAAAAGAAAATTTCACTTTGGAAAAATCTTCATTGAATATAATTAAGAAAAGAAAGTTGTCAAAGACCCACCCGATAGGATCATTAGTGATCAAATTCTTCTTGTTTGTTAACTGTTCTTCACAAAACAATGGATATTGAAAGAAAAGTACATCAAGAATAATCACGATTATAATATGTGTTTGAATCATGAATGAAACTGATGAACATTTCAACGCATAAGCATATATGAAGATAGACAATTATCACATAGCTATTGCTGTTGCTCTATTGTTAACAACATCTTTTCTTTACTATATTTTTTTCTCGATTCTTTTCTTGTTTCTGTTCTTATTTATCGAGGTATGTTTCTTATATTATAACTTTTTGTGTTGCAGCTGTTCACAACATCACATACTCAATGAAGAGATTTTTAGACGTTGCCTATTGATCGGAACCTTGCTTCGATTCTTCTTCTTCTTCTTCTTCTTTCATTGTCGGTTTTCTCTTATTCTTTCTGTTTCTCTTTTTTTTCTCGTGTTTTTTTGTTCAACTTTCTCTTTCGTCATGCTCGCTCGTCATGCTCAAAATCAATTTGTATCAACGCTATTCGATTCACAGCAACCAACAGCTAGAGTAAATGATTACGTTGCTTTGTCGACAGTTATTTACAGTGTTCATTTTTTTTTCTTCTTTGCCTTTATAATTTGGAATCGGCATCTTTCTCGCTTAAATCGAAAAATAATAAAGAAATATGGACTCAATATGCACACATTTTAATGAATAGAACGACGACAACGTTGACAAGGGGGCGTGAATGAATATAATAACACCCGTAGAGATTGAGAGACTCATAAAGACTATAATCATTAGCATGAGCATCTTTTCCTACTTTTTTTTTAGCTCGTTAAGGCAAATCTATTTTGCACGCTTATTCTCGCATGATAATTAGAAATAAGCGTTACAAGGCATACTGATTCTTATTTATGATATCGTTCCAAATGTCGATTGCTACTATTATTATTATTATTGATGTTAACTGAGATGGATCAGTAACGAAAGTGACAATTCCCTGAGTTCCTGTTTGTTTGTTCGTCTTTTCATTAGATTCTTTAATATTATAATTTAATCGTGGTCTTCTTCGTTTGTTCTCAATATTATTGTAATCAATAGACAAGTTCCAAAGGCGTATAGCCTCTCTGTGCCTCTTTCCGTTAACGGTCGTCTCTTGATAATTGTCGTATGTTTGTCTATTTTATCATGGTTGCTGTAGTGCTTGGTTCTTACACTGATTAGCATAAGAATGTGTACACATACTGAATAGCCGTAATTGAGTCAATCATAATGCAATGGAACAGACGAATGTTAGCGATATGTTTAAATATATTGAATGTATCATTGAATTTGTTGCGCATCTCTCGGATCATAGTTTTTTTTCTTCTTTTGATGAAATGATGAATAACAAAAAGAAAGAAAACAACAAGCTCAAACGCGACAAAGAGATATAGATATGTATGACAGATTTTAAAAATAATGAGAAGAGAAAAGTGATTACTGTGATCTGTTAACGCTTTTGTGAGCACATTGAACGAGGACATATAACGACTTCAGCGAACTGTAAGTATTATAGTGATGTCGTTTTTTTTGTGAGAATGATGGCATTATCTTAATATACAATTGCATGTATGTTAAGCGACTAGGTCAAGCAATCTTTATTTAATTGCTATACTGTATAATGAATAAGAATTGATTCCCGTTGGTACGTTTCATGCTAAACTATCTTATATACTTTTCTAATAATGATCATAGAAGAATCAAGGTAGACAAATTAATAAACAATCTATTCAAGAATACTGAACATCCGGATTGCATGCATCACAAGCTTCAAGCAATGATTCTATCTATGAACATTTCATCTCTATTTTTTTGTCTAATAATACTAATAATAATAATTACTATTATTGCTACTTCTAAGTTAGTCATATATTTCATCTACTCTTTCAAACAATCGATAGGACAAATAATCAGCATGTAATCTCATATAATTTAGAAAAAAATACTCCTAGATCATTATAGGTTTAAATGTTAATAATAATGAATCTGTTGAAGAAGAAAATAAATGAAATAAAATTACCCAGGGTCTATTTTTAAGGAAAAAAAGAAGAAAATGCAAACTTATATTTTTATTATTCCTAGTTAGTTTTTCTATTATTTTTTTTTATTTCTGTTTTATATCATAAGATTTAAATGTAGTTCATGGCAATATCATTATCAACAACACGAACATCTCATTAGTTTTCATACGAATGCCACTCATAAATATATTTTCTATATTAGTTTAATAAATTTTAAAAGTGCAGAACAGAAAAGTAACAGAATGGGGTGGAAAAGAAATCTATTAGGAAAAAAAATCTATTAGGAAAAAAAAAATCAAAACTCTTAACATACCAGTTAGCAGCTGATGAACGTCCTGTGTCAATCATTTTTTGCCACAATCGATGATTTGGATGACCATCTTGCAAATCAATCATTTCTGTTGACGTAGTTATTGTGGTGACTGATTGTAAAGCCAAAGAGAAGATTTGCTTGTAGATCCAAATGAAATAAAGTAACATTAACAGTTTGAGATGCATGGTACATTACGACATGAATCGTGACTGACTATACGTCAGCCTGGGGATGAATCATTCATCCGTATCATTGATTTTGGTCGTTCATCTGGCTTTAATTTATATAAATTTAAATGTATATATCTATCTGTATTTTTATGTGCAATAGCGGAAGCGAAATAGGTGTCGATAGAAAAAAAATGAGAAAAAGAAAAAAAGAAAGATGAAAAAAAAGAAAAGAACAGACGTGTTGTCGTAACAATGTATCACGCACTACGTAGCAGATTTGCTATTTTATATTTTCATTTTTGTTGATTTCCACATTGCTCTCTCTTTCTCCTCCCCTTTTTTTTTCCGCATTTTTTTCTGTGCGTGTGTCACGAGTCATATAGCAAGAAGAAAAGATCTTCTTCTTTTCCTTTACTATAAATGGGAATAATGATAATGGATAGACAGTGATGATGATAGTGATGATGATGGTGATGAAACTAGTAATTCATCTTTCTTTCTTATCTGATCTTTTGTGTCGCCGGATTCCGCCTTTTTTTACTTATAGTTATCTTTATGGTTACCGCGTCGAAGCGTTGATGCATATTCTTTTACAATAGATTAATAATTTACTAAAAAAAACAATCACTGAACATTTTACATCTCAATGTTACTATTAAAAATAAATGGACCGTTGTCATTTTTCTCGATTGAATTGATATTTTACCTAGAGAGACATATGAGGAAAAAAAAGAATTAAACAACTTGATAGCTATATGTAACATTCGTTTAATTTCTTACGCTTGAACACTTGTCAATTAGTTTCTCTTGTTATTTTTTAACTTACAAATATTCAGTCGATCTTTATACAACAAATCGTTACTTTTGTTTGAAAATATACAAATGTGATGAAAAGAATATCAGTTTATAAATAGTGTTTGAAAAAAAAATCTATTAAAGTAATGACGAACGAAGAAAACGAATACAAATAAAGACAATATTTCCTTGAAAATGGATATAAATAACATAATCTTAGTCTTCTAATGATAAGAAATATGCAGAATCTGTCAAGTGGATGTTTCTTAAAGAACAAAACGAATGCCCATCTGTTCTAAAAGCAATCCATAAAATGCAGCGATCTTTTTTTTCCTCCGTTCATTAATCAATAAAAACAGAAAAATAGGATACATCACAATATGTATGTCGTATATGAAGTTCATCGAATGGTAAATATTGTTGAATGATTTCAAATTAGCTAATGATTTGATGTTTTGCTTATAACTATTTTTTTTCTTGTTCACATAATTATTTGACTATTCTTTGTCTAAAAATCAATCAATAAATTGTGACATGAGTGTCTTTTCTATGAGAAGATAATAGTATTAAGTAGAACAAATTAATAAAAAAAACCAATAAATATTTAGAAGATGAACATACCAAATCAATGACATTAATTTAAATAGAATATGACAGAAGATTTCTATTGAATACGATGCTTTACATTTTCTTATACTATACAGAATACTTATACATATAAAAGTCATTGCTAAGATGTGAAAAAATAATTAAGAAACACATAAGAATTATGCTGATCTGATTTTGAGTATTTTGTTATTCTAGTAATGAGCAGATGAAAATAATGCATTGACGACAGGTCACGAAAGAGAGATTATACAACATACGCATAAAATCTCATATAAGCTTATAATAAAATGAATAAAGTTACGGCTGATAAGCTAAATGAATGTCTATGGCCTCGATCAATACATCTTATGTCTCATCTATGAAGCAATGTGTCATTAAGCATGAATAAAATAAGAGAAAAGAAATCGTTTTTTTCGTGCCCGCCTCACGCCTGTAAGCATCAAATTTTGATAGCATAGTCAATGGTTTGTTCCGTTTTTGATAATGTCTGCTGAATCGAACGGAAATCAACAGTCGCTCACATAGACTCACAATCAATATTGGATAGAAAAAGAAAATCTAGCATTGTAACAATTCAAGCAACAAAAAAAAAAGAACAGCCCATGCAAGATTTATTCGCAAATCAGTTATTGAGAATTGAACTATTTTATATTTCACATTAATATGTTATGTTCGAAATTCAACAATTATTTTATTACTATTATTAAAATAATTATTGAATAATTTATTGAACGGTGAATCTTAGTGTCTTGTCAGAAGATCTCTAGAGAATTCTGTTTTATATGATTTGGATGAATAATTGACATTGTATGTATGAGAAATTTGTAATAGAGAATAAGTTTCTTGTGCTTTGATTCTATAAATAAATGTTTAAATATTATTTCTACAATTAGCAGCTGTCGTCGTTTCTGTTATATTAATAGCACCAGTCTAATGAATGAGTCGACCTTCACCAATGGCAACAAACACTTATAATATATAGGATCCTCTACTTTTTTTTCCGTTCTATCAACATAAAATATCAGGATAGATGATGAGCATATTTTTAATGGTCTCGGAAATAGTAATAATAACAATCTTGTATACTCTCATCATATGAAAAAAACAAGAAATTATTCATATTTACTATCAAGAAAGTCAATTCTAAATTCTATCATATTGACATTTAATTATTTCGTATTCTTTAGTTTAATAGACTTTATTGACATATACGTAAAATATTTAAATAAATCATTTTTTGTGCATAGTATGATATGATATTTTACAATCTTAAATCGAATTGATAATGTAAAAACGATATGTTATATAAAAAAGATTACTGTTAAAAATTCTTTTAAAATAAATGAAAGCATTTTATATATAAGCCAATTTTTTAACATAAAATCCTATATATTTTAATTCGAAAATAGTAATATTATGTTAATGATTAACTATAATATATTGAAAATAAGCTTAATGAAAGCAATTTATTTATTATTATATTGAAGAACTAAGCATAGACAATAACAAAACAAAAAAGAAATCAGTGAGATTGAAGCATAGCCAACGAAAGAAAAATGAAATTCTTTATCATAAAAAAAATACATTCAAGCACACAGAGAGCAACCGTAATATATTTGCTTCGACGGATATTATACTTGATAAAATACTCGGAAGTTACAAAAAAAGAATGAATTGATCAGCCTGCTACATATATATATATATGTCTGTCTATCACAGTTTTATTGGGTTTGCTGTTGTTCAGCAATATTATCAGTAGAATTTGTTGCAAGATCAGTACTTGTTGAAAGTGTAACTGTTTCACCGTCATTATGTGTAAGTGCATGAGGAGATTGTTTGTCAATTTGCATGCGATAAACATATGTATCTTCAGTAGATTCAATACGACCAGAATTTAAATCAAATGATCGACCTTTCATAGCTAACGGTGATGTTGTTGGAGATGGACTCCACCATGACATGATATCTAAATGAATAAATACAAAAAAAAAACGTAGAACGAAACAATTGAAATATTAAAATAATTTTCACTTGAAATAACTGGTAATTGTCTTAAAAGGCCTTCTTGTGCAAGTATTTGTTGATTTTCATTTTGTAAATCTTTTTGAACTTTTTCTATACCCACTTTAATTTTTTCTGCCATATCTTCAACATATTTTAATGATGTTTCTGTTTCTTTACCATTATCAGATATTTTTTGTAATAATACATCAAGATCATCACATTTTCTAATCATTCCTAAACGTAAATAAAACATTGAATCATGTTCATTTGTACCACCACCTAATGAAAATGCTGAATCATTTGCTTGTAATTTTCTTGCTAATTCAGCTTGAATTGTATTTATATCATATGATGATACATTAGACTGTTCATTTATATTAATATCATTTGGTATGTAACGAATAGCTCCAATACCAGCCCAATTAGGCATTGGAATAGAAACAAGATTTTCATATTTAGCTACACTTGATGAAAGACGTGCACGTGCAGTCATTGTAGCAAGAAGAATATCACTGTAACGTTGCATATTATCACTAAATGTTTGAATTTCACTTCCATCAATAACATCAAGTAAATGTTCTAATGGAGCAAATCGAATAGCATGAGCTGGTATTCGATTTGAACAATTATCATCAGATTTTAACATTTGAAACTGAATACCTTTAAGTAATTCTAAATTCATTTTAGGATATTGTTGAGAAAGTTTATCGAATAACCAAAGATTAAGAAGATCGATATAATTATATAAATCATCCAAATTTCCAATCTAAATATATATTGAAATTAAAGATGAATAAAAATAATCCTTATATTTTGATTTAGAAAATTCAAATGAAATATTATGTTTCATATAGATAGAATCCATGATTTCGAGTCGGTAGATTTAATTCTGTTGAAAAAAAAGAATCATTTTTCGATGAATTATTGATAATTCAAACTTTGTACATTACA